>WEIS01007879.1:0-38687 GCA_013389965.1 Todus mexicanus | reverse complement strand
AAAAAAAACAAACCACAGAAGGGAAATTACAAGAATCCAGAATTTTCTGTTTTCTAAATGATTTTTAATTTCATGATTTGTCATCCATCCTTGTTATAACAGAAGGCTTAACTTGTATCCAAGAGTGGTTAGTATGCATAAAAAATGACCAAAATTAGAAAATACCCTCACCTGATCTATAGTCCCCATCTGTGGGATTAATGCCACTGGAACTAGTGGGAATATAATGCTGAGGCTCTGGTTTTTTTAACGTTTGTAAGACGTCCCTGTGGCAAGTGAGAAGGGCAGAAATATTTGAAAAATCACTTTTAGTATTTACTTTAATACATTTTCCTTTCTCTGAGGTCACCTTAATACATGTTCTCTTCCTTAGAGCACTTGAAACGCTGATTATTTCGAGTGATTGTTCTTCTCTGCTTTATTTTGAATGCTCCGTCTGGCAAGGCGTCTTCCTTTGGCAGGGCCGTGTAACAACTGCGGTGTGCGGTTAGGGCCAGAGCAAGTACTCGGTGTTATTGCCAAGAGCTTGTGGTCACTTTTGGAAAGAGCAGATGCTCCTCCTGTTGCCTAATCAAACATGCGTTAGTACTTAGCGCTGGAGCAGGAGCAATGTGGGGTTAAGCACGAGCCCGGATATTTTCATGGGGTTGTGCTCTGGAGCTTTATCAAGCTGGATGCAACTATCCTGTGCTGCCCAGAGAGGAGATTAGTGAAGGTGGCTTTTTACTGCTCTGAGGAAATTTCCTACTTAATTTCCATCCTTTTTTTTTTTTTTTTTTACAGGCATGCATGCTTTGTGGTTTGTGATTTATTTCTGGTGGTTTCAGTTTTCGTGATGGGCTTTTGTGTGTTGTGGGGGAGTGGTTTTGTTAAACATGATGTGTTTATATGTAGAATATTTACAAACTTTGTGCCATATCTACATGCCATATTCCCTCTCTTCTTCTCCTCCAGATGTGTCAATTGCTTTAATGTTGGCAGAAGCCCAGAAGGACACAAGGAGGTCCAAGTGTGTTTCCCTATCTTTGACCTCTCAGTGTCCCTGTTGGTGCAGAAAAGCCATGACTGTGTGGATCTGGCTGTAGGCAGTGTTTCTATGAAATGGGAGTTGTCCTTGGTTCATTCAAAGCCAGCTTCGCTACTGTCTTGGCCCCCTCCTCCATGAACATGCATGCCCAGGGTGGAGAGGGTTGTGGGATGTTGCCAGAGAGCTCCTGTGATGCTTGCAGGGCTTGGTGATCCCATGAGGGCTGCTCCCATCATTCCCACCCATCTCCAGCCCACCTGGATTTCAGCTATGAATGAGGTTGAGTTAGGGAGAGCAGCAAAGGCTCCCTGCATGTCCTTTTACAGAGGCTGGATGTGGGAGGGAGCTGGTACAATGGTGATCCTGCCTGGCTTAGGACTTTCCAGCACAGAAAGCAATACGTTCCTCAGAGTCTTGGGGGATGCATTAAATGGGATGTTTACCTTTGAATAAATCTCGTGCTTTGTTTCCAGGGGACGTTTCTCTCTGTTTGCTCTTCATGGAGGTAAAGAAATGAGAATGTGATGTGTTTTGATAGTGTTTGTCTTTACATAAAATATAAGGGAAAAATTATTATACAGCAAAACTCTTGCTAGGCGAGTGCCTATCATGGGAAGGGAAGGAGGTGGAAAACGGCCAGAACTGCTCAGAAAACCAGTAAAAGATTTCTAACTTCGTTAATGCCAACAAACCCAACAGAAAGATGTATATGTGACCCTACGCCCACCTCAAATTCATATTCATCTTTGAAGCTTGCCATTCTGGAAGAAACCATCTGATTTTTTGGCTATTTTGTTGGAACCAACACAAACCAGTCCTGCTGAAGTGGGTTATCTAATGGCCCTGGCTACCATGTAGACGGCTATTTTGGCAAGTGTGGAGGTACAGGATGAAGTTTGGACCTGTTTGTGAGGATCTAGACAGCTGTTTTGTCAAGCGTGGATGTACAGGGATGGGGTGCAGTGGACCTTTTTGTGGGGTCCCTATTCCATAGTGCACCTACTTGGGGTGTGGTGGAAGTATTAGTCTTGTGCTGGGTGTTGCCTGTGGAATCAGTGCTCGTCGTGTGCCTCCACCTGCGGGCTGCTGTGGATTATTTAGGTTTGTTCATTCTGCTTTCCTGGGAATTAAAAAAAAAATAATGTAGCTGAGGCTACTGTTGCCGAGATTTCTTTCTTGCTTGCTGCTTCTGGTTTAGTAAAAGAATCTGTCCCGTGGTTCTGTTTTGCTTCTCAGCTTCTATAACACTTCCAAAATTATTGCAAGTAATTTCTTAAGCACCGGAAAGCACAGAATCTGTAGTTGCAGATTTGTTTGACAGTTTTTTTTCTTAAGTGGTTCCTTACCCACTTTTATCCACAGCTGTATTGACAAAGTCCTCATTACTTCCTAACTCTCCATGTTCCCCATTAACAACCCATTGAGAAGCAGCAGCTCAGCCTGTCCAGAACCACCCATTAATTCTGCTCACAGGCAGCAAAGTTCCTTCTCCACTGCAGCTCTGCCTTAGAGGAGCATTAACTCCCTGTACCACCCTGCAGCCTTTAGCTTTTTCTCTTGAGTCTTAATTGAGTTGATGGATACCTGTCTGGTTCTGATTTTGTTTTCACTTTTCCTTCACTGATTTTCCCTGTATATGGAGCAATCCCTTAGGAAACTCCCATGGGTTATTGCTTGCTTTTTATTTTTCTGCCTGCCTTGCATGCACATGTGGGCACACACAGAAGCTCACATCCTCTGCACATGCACACATGTGCAAATTGTAGCCTATGGTCGTTCATGATTAATGGAAAGGGTTTGGGTTGTCATCTGAATTGTGTTCCATGCTTTGGATAGTTACTGGGGTACCTGGTTAATCAATGTGATGCAGCTACCTTATAATGAGAGAAGTGTTCCACTTCTGTAAAATAACTCGAACTCTTTCAAAGCACCTTCATAACCGGTACAGCTGTGTCTGTAGTACAGATTATGCCTGTAGAACAATTTCAGTAAGAGGATAACTGGGGAAATGTGTCCCTGATAGTGGAGGGAGTGATGGGGAATGCTGATGAAGAGCAGGTAAAGTAATAGCGCTGAGAATGTGGAAGTCCTGCTATGAAATCTGAATGAACCTTGCAACATAGATCGGAAGAAAGGATTACACATGCTTGCTGTGCTGGTATGACGTAGCCCTGTATAACCCTGTATATTTTTATCCACTATTTAATTGAAAACTTCATGTGGTAAAACTGTGACCTTGCTGAACTCAAAGTTAACACCAGGCTTGATTTGACTGGGAACCACTGAGAGGAAATCTCAGATCCATCCTTACATAAGCCTTCTAGATTTGCATCCTGAATATCAAACTTTCCACTTTTTTAAAAAAAATCCCTTCAGAAATGGTATTGGCAGCTGCCTGCAGCTTGTGAGATTGCACATGTTACAAGAAATAGTTCAGGCAGTATTTGTAGCTCAGCTGTCAGATGGTGTATCCTTGCTGGGCAGGGGCTGCGTTCTACACCTTTTTTATCAAGCTAGACTTGTACTGTCCATGGGATGGCCATAGGATTTTTTTTTAAGTAAAGAAAATTGCATGGCAGCGCTGCAAGAACAGCATGTTACCCCAGCCATTCTGCACCGTGCTCCCAACCCTGGCGCCTCTTCAGGGATTTATGCCACAGCCCATCATGTCAAATCTGATGTCAAAACTGCCTCTGAAATATTTCCCATTTGTGGTTGCTGGCCGAGTCATCGCTTTGGCTTGGTTGCATTTCAAGTCTTGGCCATTGATGTTTTTAATGCAGGAGAGGCAACAGGCAACAGGGATGACGCATTCAAACACTGGGTGCAAGGTCAGAAACGGTGACTTGCAGATACTCTTGTGCAGACTGTGGAGCACCGATGTCTTGGTACATGGAAGCGTAAGGGCAAACCTTCCCACGGCCTAGAGGGGTCTCAATGAAGCTTGTGTGGGAGCAAGGAGATTTGATCCTTTGGCCTGAACAAAATGCAGAATTGGCTTTTTCAGAGGCTGGCTTCTTGGGTCATCGTTTAGCTGGGCTTCTAGAGTGGCAGAGCAGCTCCCTAGCGTAGGATAGCTGCATGGACTCACATGGAGCAAGAGTTGGCATCACTGGCAGGAATTGGGACTGTCAGTTTTCTGAAAGAATCAGAAAGTATTCACTCTTTCTGAAGACAAGTAGCTTATGGTGTAAGTATAACATATGAGTTTTGCAGCCCAGAAACCCATCTGTAATATACGCTGAACATTGAAAAAAACCCAACTTTTCCATCCTCCAGTAATGCTAAAAATGGACTAGCATTGCATATATGATTTCATCACATGTTCTAAATGAAAACTGTCAAAACTGCAGGTGCTTTTCAATTCATATATTGGGATTTTCTTTTAAAAACACTTGTGAAAACATAAACAACAAACCAAACAAAATATTTTTTTTGTAATGTTGAAGCTGCTGACTCATGTCTGCAAGCAGAAACATCTCCCTACCTTTGTCTCCACAGGCATTTTCTTGTAATAGTACAGCCTTCCACTCCTTAGAAGCACCATTAACTCTTACTCGATTGCTTTTACAATTTTTAAACAGCAGTGACATGTGTGTATCACTTCGGCTGCTGTGGCTGCGAAGGTTTTCAGTCACCACTTCTTGGCTGGAGTGATTGAAGAAACTCAACACCTAACACTACAATACCTTCCTCAGTAGCTGAAGGGTCCTGCAAACAGAACTCACCCAGAGCAATTGTAATAATTAAGCCAATACAGATGGTGTTTAAGTTAAAGGAAGGTCAGGTCTCTGCACAGCTGTGTTCACTTCACAGCTTGTGAAACTTAGGGAGAGACAACACAGCGGCATCACAGCAGGCGGTGTTCAGAACGAAGCTTCACCAGTCTTCTCACAGATGCATGCAAAAATAATGAAGCATCTTACTGCATTTTACAGCGTACATTTCTCATGCTCTTCCATCCGATGATTCCTCCTGTTTATATACAGGTATACTACCACTGATAACAATAATAATAATGATGATGATAATGAAAAAACCTGAGCTATTGCATATGCATGACGAGACTTTTAATATCTCTGTGTGTCAGCAAGCCAAGGAGGGAAGTGGTGGGAAGCCCAGGACTGCTGCGTGTGTCTCTAGGGGAGCGTGGGTTTTAGGCAATCCCTCATGTGGTTAAGTTGGTGCAATTGGAGTGGGTTATGCCTTATGTTTAGGTTACCCCTGTAACATCTGCTTTCCTTATGAGCAATCTTGTAATTCAAAGTGTCCCAGAGACATCAGTCCTGCAAAAAATGAGATAGGTTGGACATCCGCTTGGGCACAGAGGTGTTGTTGGCTCCTCTGAAGGGAGGGTGCTGAGTAGACGTATGGGTGAGTCCCAGCGGGGAGCTGCCACATCTGAGGGTGATGTGGAAAAGGATGTGCAATATTCAGGAAGGGAGAGGAAACCGAGTGGTCTTCCATTGTTGGGAGGGAGGTGTCAGCTGGGTATTGCTTGCAGATGTCTGCAAGACACAGGAGCTTGCAGCTCCCTGACCTGTTCTAAAATAGCTGTGAGAGGGGCATGGGGTGGCAGGAGGTAACAGGGTTGGATACTGCATGGAGGAAGGAACAAGAGGATGTGAGGATTGTGGGACACTCATCATTCCCTTTTCTGTTCAAGCAGAGACCTGTGTAGGGCATGCTCCGAGAGAAGCCAGCTGTCCCCTTGCTGAGGACTTGGGGGAAAGTGCCCAAAAGGGTCCAATCCCTTGGCATCGGTGTTATTTTTGGTCTCCTTCATCCCTTCCCTACCTCCAAGCTCTTTTGCATAACAATGGGATTGCTTTGTACGGAGACCTCTCCCTGCATCCCATTGACCATGTTTTTCCCCTTAGATGACAGCTTAGGAAAATATGAGCCTGCGCCAAAAAAACATGTTTTTTTGAGACATTGCTTAAGCTCATGCTTAATTTTGAACTGCGGTGAAGTAAAAAGGATGGGAGCACGTGTTTAAAGTTAAGCACAGGTACAGAGATGTGCTGAGGGAGGAGGAGGTCAGAGAACTTGTTGACCCCTATCCCAGTAGGGTACTTCTGTAGCAGTCGAGCTAATCTTGACTTCCCACATCCTTCAGGCAGCAAAGCCCAGCACGTTCCTACTGTGGTTAGATTAATTTAATTAAGATGTGTGCTTACAAAACAAGTAAGTGACTTACCTGCTATATGTCTGCTCTGTAACACAAAAGTACCGAACTCGTGGTCGTTACCCGCCTCTGAATAGCAGAGATAAATCAATGTATATGTCAATGATGTGATACATTCACTAACTCGTTTCTGTACGGTGTCATTTGAGAAGTGAAATATGTCTTGCTGGTGTCATGTTGTCTTATGGGTTGTCACCTTCCTATAACTGCGTATTCCTCTTTCTCCTTTGGCACACAAAGAGCATTTTAAAAAAAAACCCAACAAACAAATCCCCTTCACATGGTGCATAGACTCTTGAAGGGTATTTTTAACCTATTGCACTCAACCATATTTGATTTTCTCCTCAAAATACAGATTATATTCTGAGTGAAATCCCGTATCCTCATATATGGACTGAAATTGGTCTTTCGCAAAAATCCCTCCACTTCCACTGGACACCAATTCCCTTGCCTGTCAGGATATATTGCACTAGATAGCCACGATCATTTCTGTTTCTCTGTTGAAGTTTGCAAAACAAGGAAAAAGAAAAAAAATGCTCCTTACTGTGGTGGAACAGATTTTCTACTGGGTGAGTTTCTGATCCACAGGAGAGAGGAGAAGGAAGCATGAACTCCCAAGTCCCCTGTTCAGCCCTGGCCCTCTGCTCTTCTGTTTGCCTAGCAGATGTTATAGGATAGTTCTATGCAAGCCTATCTTTATTTCTCCGATCCAGACCATGTTCACTGATGCAAACTATAACCTAGAATTGAGTTTCCCTTTAATTGTTTTCCTACCACCAAGTGTTGTGGGTAACTATATGCATTTTTACACTTGCAGTGTGATTTGCAGCTCCCTTTCTGCTGTTTGCTCAGCAAGTGATGAAAACAACTCCCACTGATCACTTGTCCCCAGCTACTTAACACCACAAGAGAGGGGCCCTTCTGCTCTGACAACACATGTTGCAGGTGACCTGGGAAGCAGGTCACCTTCCAGGAGCAGGTAGACCCTTGCTTCTCCCCTTTCCCTCCTCTGACGGCCACCACCTTCATGACAAATGGAGATCTTTCCACAGTAGCTGTGGGAGATGTTGTTCTGTCCTTATCTGCCTCCTTAAGTGGCTGCGGCAGGCCTGGGGAAAGCGAAAAGCCTTGGAAACAAATGCAGCCTGGTCTTGAGGTGATGGCGATGTGTTTGAATAGAATAATGATTAAAGTGGCAAGTCAGCCAAAGATGTCATATTTCAAAAGCAGGTTGTTCATTTAAGTGCTTGTGAGATTTGGGAACCCAGTGTCCCAGGGAGAGTTACTGGCCTCAGGGCTTCTATGTCCTTCGATGCTTGTGAAATATCTTATCCCTCCTCAAGAATATTAATATGAGAGCTATGTAAAATCAAGTCTTCTAAAAGAGAAATAAATGGCATAAAGAGCTATAAATAGGAAAAGGATATTCCAGAATCAACATCTTCTTAAATAATTTTTCTCAGGGTAGAACTTTTTGGGACAAAGCTGGATATTTAAAATGTAAAGTATTTGCCTACCAGGCAGCTAATCCAGACCTTTTTTTTTTTTTCTTATTCCCCTTCAAGAAAAAGGACCACAAAAGGGAAGGCAAGTAAGGGAAAGCAATATCAAATGAAAAGCAGCGAGAGAAGTGAAGGGAGCAAAAGTAAGGGATGATGCTGCACTAAAAGGAACATTTCCATTATTAGGATGATATACTGACCTAATAAAGAGAGAGAATACAGGAATATGCAGTTAAATAGGAGGGGAAAGCAAGCCGCATAGGAAATGAGAGTAAAGAAAAAGGTTCAGAAGAAGGTGGTAAGAACAGGTTATTTATAGACATTTCCTTCAGGACAACAATCATTTACAAGTTTAATCTCTTCTTTTCTTTTTTCCCCCCTTTTTTATTATTATAGCAATCTCTGTTAACATCCCATAGCCCTGGTATCTGCTCCACAGTGTGGACGAAACAGTTTCACTATCCCTAAATAGTTTTCAGCAGTCCTGACTAAATACAGGATTTTCAGCATAGTTCTCAAGTAACTCTTGGGCAGATTTATTATTTTTTACAGTTCTTAGAATTTTTGTAGCATATTTTTATAAAGAGGGATTTCTTCTACTCTTCCTCATCCCTTCCCCACACAGACTTTGTCTCCTGTGTACAGCCGCCGAGGAGACACCCATTTTAGACATCCCAGCAAGGTGATGAAGTGGGCATTAAAACCTGTTGGGAGCAGAAGGGCAGCTGCTGCAGCCTGTGTTGCTCTGGGGATTTTGTCCACCTTGACCTAACTGGCAGCAACCTTTCAAGATGTTCAGCTGCAGATATTTATTTATTTATTTATTTTAACTCCAAACTAGGACTTGAGGCTGTGGTTCTCATTTAAGGATTGGCATTTTTTTCTTGGTCTCCAAATAATTTTTAGCGTACATAGGACAAACTGAGGCAGCTCTCGCTAGGATGTGAGACTGTCCATGTCTTGTGGAGTAAAGGACCATGTCTCTGATAGCATCCACGAGCTGTGGCCCGGAGTCCCACCATCCACTTTTATATGGTTTTGTGTATTTTTTACTCAAGTGTCGAAACAGTAGCACACAAAGGTGTGGCAGTTTGATACTGCTTATATTGAAATGAAACAGTGATTTCTGATTCTGCTCACCAATAACCTCCACAATGCAGCAGGGTCAGCTGCAAAGGTCCCCGCTTTCAGCACTGAGCACAAGGCACGCATTGCATTGCCAGGAGATGCTGGCAAATCAGATATACATCACCTCTCCATCCCTGCCATACTGGGGTGGGGGCATCCCTTCTCTTTGCCCTGGTTTGTTCTCCTGACCCGATAAGTGGCAGAGGAGTGTACCTAGCCCGGTGTGTCAGCCAGAGCAGGATGTGGTCCTGCGCCAGGCTTCTGTCCTCTTTTCAGGATACGCTGTGTGAAGGATGAGGTGGGGGGAGCGGTTGCCAAGAGGGTGCACTGACCTCACAGGAGCCCCATAAGTGAGCATGGCTCATAAATCTCACTCTTCAAATAATCCTGCTCTGGAGAACAGGGTGAGACATCTTGATTTAGACCTGCTTGAAATTTGCTGAGCCAGTTTGCTCTCCCATGCTTTCATTTTGCTTCTTTCCTTCTCTCTGTAAATATATACGTATTCTCACACATACATACCCATGCACACACATGCACACCCCCCTGCCCTCTCTCTCTGTATACCTGTGATTTTGATGCTAGTGTACTGTAGCATTGATGTCTCTGTGCTTTCCCAGGCCGTTCATTGTACTGCCTCCCCTGATGGAGTGGATACGGGTTGCTGTGGCTCACGCGGGGCACCGTCGCAGTTTCTCGGTGGACAGCGATGACGTACGGCAGGCAGCGAGGCTCCTACTGCCGGGAGTTGACTGCGAACCTCGACAGTTAAAGTAAGTCCACACACACAAAAAAAAAATCGGCTGCTTTGTGCAAGATGTGTCTCTCTTCCCTAGTGACAGCGAGCGAGCAGGCAGGCAGAGGGCTCTGTTTTTGCCTTCAGAGGTGCATGGATGCTCGGGCTCGTCGCTGGGTGCGTTGCAAAATCGGCTCCTGGTATTTGCTCACATCCCTGGATAAGCTGGTTGCATGGTAATGGGTGCCTGAATATCTCACAGCTGGATCGAGCCTGTAATCTGCTTGTTAGAGCTCATATGGTGGCTTTTTGTTGCTGTTCTCTTACTATTAGGTTCCGCTTGCTAATGAGGGGCTGAAATCTGCTAATTGTCTGCTTCACGTTGCTGTGCTGTATAAAATACTGAAATGTAATTGGCAGGGCTGCAGATATTTTTCAGGGCTTTGCTTTCAGCATTAATGCTTAAAGGGCACATTTAAACTTATAGGTAAGACTACCTCTTGCAGATAAATTGTATTTTTCATGCTAATGTCGGTTCAAATTAGTTGTAAATGCCAGCCGAGATAATTTGACTTTTTCGTGTATTGGCTGCAATCTTTGGGTTTTCTAATGAAGTCTTAAAGTATTTGTTGCCAGGTTTGGTTTTAGTGTCTGTTTTGTCTTATTATTATTTACATGTATAAAAGCAGGATCTAGGGCTGTTCTTGAGGCAGGAACATACTCAGTTTGATTTTCATGTGAATAGACATTCTGAATCTGGCAGAGTAGAAATTACTGCTATTGCTTCACAAATTTGTACATAAACCCCAATTTTCAGCAGTTTGCCTCTTCGTACAGCAGTAGGTGCATTCTTTCCTGCAACATAGAAAGCAGAGGGCTAATCTACACGATTAGTTGTGGCAACCTACATCGGAGCAGCTGCCTTCTGTGGACTCTGGCCTTGACATGCTCTTTCACTGGAGAGTATAATACTTCGCTTTGAGATCTGCATAAGCTTTTTATAGTCACAGCTATCAATATTTAATTGAAGAAAGATGTTGAATTTCAAGAGCGAAACCTTGAGCCTTTCAGATTTCAAAACTTGGCTGTAACTGCTTCTCTTTGGTGTGACCGTTTTGGCCCTCATTTCCAGAAGTGCAGCGTTCTGCGTCCCTACTGAAATGTCAGGATTTAGAGGTACTATGTACTTTCTAAAGACCTAGCACTTGGTTTTGAAAAGAGGCAATTAATTTAATATCTCTTCCAGTATTTAGGTGGGATTGCAAATAAGGCAATAATGTTTCTACTCTACATCTTTTGTCTTAAAAATTAAGTTAGATACAGTTAAGTATCTGTAGATTAAAAAAACACAATATACCGTTATTAAAGCTGTATTTTGTCAATGCATGTATATGTATATATAAGTATATAGAGGTATATAATGCCATCAACTGTTAGATAGCTTTCTGGGAGTTTCAAAATCATTTGAAATTGGGGAGAGTTGTATTATGCTTCAGAAGAATTTATTGATTATTAGGAACAAATCGGCACTTAGTTTAAAGTTGCTATCAAGAATTCATATAATAAAGAATAGAAGTGGTTGCTGTTGTCCTACTTGTCCTGCAAGTGGGAATGAGCCTGGAGAGCATAGCCTGGGATTGATCAGGTGGGCATGAAAATAGAAATTATTCCTGAGACAAATTCTGGATTTTAGAGAGACCAGACTTTGTGATGTGCCCTTATTTGACTGCAGGGGCCTGGTTCACCCGCTGATGTCCCAAATGACAATCTCAGTCTACTGTGCTGGCAGAGGTCTGCAAATGAGTGTCCGTTTTATTTTAAGGTCTGTTTCTACTGCCAGCATAGTGCAGCAGGTTCTTTGCGTAGCTGCAAATCAACCCCTGGCTGCCTGTAATCCTGAGATCAAAGGAAGGACTGATCTTTTCTGAAGAATAATGTGAGGTATCAGGATGTTAATTTGAAATGTTGCAGCTTGTAATTTTTTATTTATATTCGGTGCAGACCCTCAGCACTTCTCGTTTCCACTAAGCCAAGTGCCAACCTTTCATGCCTTCCCATTAGGGAGGGTTTCCAACTATCAGCTCCTCAGCAAGCATCAGTTCCATTACAGCAAACACTGGGAGGAGGGGAAAATACAACAACTTTGCAGGGGATGGCTCTTCAAATAAGCTGTGTGACGGATGGCAGCTGGAGGGTTTTAAGTGAAGTTAGCTTGATACATTTTGTGTCTTTTATCAAAATGGCTTAATAAGTAGAACCTTGAAACCGGTTCAATTTCTAGGATTTTTCTTAGTGGTCTTATTTAGTCTCTAATATACAGAGACCTGAACCTAAATGTTCCAATAGTCCCATGTGGTATTGCATCATTCCCCTGTGTTGATTCACAACCTTTCATTGCAAACACATAAAGCAAAATCAGCTTGCACATTGAAGAAACATGCATATGAGGGGAGAGAGAGAGAGATTGGCAGGATCTCAAAGGCTGTGAAGTTCAGGATCAGTTCGGATGGAAACCAAATGTTCTGTTTCTTATCTGAACTACAGCATAGATGTCTCCCAGCAGATTCGTGTGACACTTCCCAGCACAATCACACACTCCAGCAGTGAGGTTCCCTATATGTGGCTTTATAAATCATCTCTTTCTTCCTGCCTTTCATTCCAATACTTCCTCTCTTTGTCCCGTCTTCTGATGCTTTTTGAAAAATCCATCACCTTAATTTCTTGCAACATTTTCATCTTCTGAAAGAAGAGCTGCTCTTGCTCTGGCTAGAGTATTGAGGGAAACTGGAATCGGGCAGAAGCTGCCTGTCTTCTTCCTGATCTCTTCTCATTTTACAGCAGCAGACATGCCAGAAAGTTTCTTCCCTTTCCTCAGCCTTGGGAGGTGAGCAGGGATATAAATGTTCAGCTTCCTCCAGGAGTGGAAGCTTTAGGCAGACCAGTTGTTTCCACCTTTTGCAAGGAGGTAGGTTTCACAGATGGATCAACTGTTGTATCCACAACAGCTAGCTGAGATGGAAGCCCAAGTTGTGTCCAGAACGTTCTTTGTCATAGTGGGAGACCAGACTTACAAAGCTTTGCCTGTACTCAGGCCCTGTTGGGCCACTTAAGCAGCTGGAGGTAGTCAGTAGAGAACTTTGTGCTACTCTCTGCTGGCATAAATCTGGTGAAGGTCGGTGCTCTACTCCCTGTACTAGACTTCTTATTAATGAAGGCATCAGGGATAAAGGTAATTTGTTGCCAAAAGTGACACAGTAGTAAAATCTGTGATGACCTGCCTTTCTAATGCAATAACGTAGTGTCGCCTCTCAGTCTGCACTGGGTCTGTCAATCTGCAAACCAGACACTTGGTTTTGGCTACCCATCATCACATCTGCAAGGGGTACCTTCCCCCTTACTCCACCTGAACACAAGAAGCTCTTTGCATGCCTTTCCTTCCTCCATTCTGTGAGACATTTGTTTAAAATTAAAAAAAACCCCAAACTTAATGTGTTAGACATGTGGTGGGGCGGATTGCTAATGGATGACTACATCTGGGGACTGGAGGCTGATGGCAGAGAAACAGAGCAAGGGAGGAGCATCCTGTATTGCTCAGCACAAAGGCCACTGTGCTTTTTATTAGGGTCAGTGGCTTCATTTCTGGTTGCAATATATCATGGCAATCCTAGAGGATGTAAAGATGCTGGAACAAACTGACCCAAGAGAGGTAGTAGTGTCATGCTAGGAATTGTTACTTGGTCACTTCTTCACCTGACTGGATATAGGACTATTTTATGACTAGTCAAAGGTTAAAAGAAGGATATATTCTAGTATGTGAATGTGTGTGTGCATTCACATGATCATTCTTAAGTCCAGAAGCAGCAAAAATTGAAGAAAACTCCACAGTCTTGATGATGTGAGTGCAGTTCTCTGTGAGGGGCAATTCCCATGAGTTACTTGAACTATTTTCTTCTACCCTTAGCATTGCCTCAGACCTCTTTGATTCCAGGTCGTTCCCTGTTTGGTTTCTCTGAGAAACTTGCCTTTCTCAGGTGTTTCTGGACCTGGCAGGCAGCCCCTTCACCCCTGAGAAGGCTTTGTACTCTGCTGGAGGGAATCAGGTGGGCAGCATCTTCACTCCTAGTATTTTCAGTGATGCAGGAGGAGGCGTTACAGGAGATCGCAACTTGCACTGAGGATGGAGTTCTGTCTCCTGAACTCCAAACATCCCAGCTGGTAGACCTCTGATCCCCAGCTTGGCTGGGTAAGGAATGCCCTGTGAGGTTACTGACCTAGCCCACATCAAGGGACCTTGCTGATGTCTGAATGAAAGCCCCCCAAAGCATTGCCCATGACACTGGGAGCCATGGTGGTGCCTGGAAGCCGTTTCATGCTTGTTAATCCCCTTGCCCAGTAGGTTGCAAAGCTCCGGGCTTGGATTTGGAGGAGACGCAGACTTTAATCATCTTGAGGAGTGGTCTTTTCTTACCCATAGAAGAAAAGGCTCTTGCTCCCTGTGGCATTCATTACTGTGCACCACTGCCACACACTGGAGGCAGGTGCCACGCTGTGGCAGGAACAGTCCAGAACAATTCTGTAAGTTTTGAAGTNTCTTACCCATAGAAGAAAAGGCTCGTACCTTTCTCTTGCGTGGTGGAGAAGTGACATTGCTCCCTGTGGCATTCGTTACTGTGCACCACTGCCACGCACTGGAGGCAGGTGCCACACTGTGGCAGGAACAGCGCAGAACAATTCTCTAAGTTTTGAAGGCCTTTTTGGCAGCTGTATCCAAAGGGCAGCAATATGAAATGGCATTTTTGCTGTTGGGCTCTTCACAAGTGGAATCCCACAGGGATCTATTTTCTTCTTGCCCCATCCCATGTTAACTTACAACCTGTGGAGACTTGTTGGGCTCTGGTGCCACCAGGGTGCCCATGAGAAGCATTGCAGCCCCTTGTTTGCAGTCCCTGGTTGTTGAGGGGTTGCTGGAAGACAAAGCTAGGGAGTGGGGTTTGCATGGCAACCAAGTCAAATTTAGTTGGAGGCAGCAGCATCACTGCTGGTCAAGGCAGAGCTGGCAAGAGTAGGAGCTAGCTCAACAGGGCTTGTGTGCAGATGGAGACCCATAACTCGATCCCCTTTAGTCACTTGCTCAGGCACTCAGCAGCATTTTGGAGATATGTCTGGATTCCCCAAGGGTGCTCGGTTCATTTATAGTGAATGCAGCAGATATCCATTTTCTTCTCTACTTGGCTGTGAGTCTGCATCTGATCTGTGTTCCTGACCATGAGCATGAACATTTCTCTTCTCTCTTCCTGGGATGCAGAGGTGAAATTGGTATCTATAAGGGGTGGCTTTGAGGAGACACCTGTGAGAGGTGTGCATCAGTGCCAACAGAGGCCATCAACTCAAAACTTCAGTGAATACTTTGCCTCTGTTTTCAGGAGGAAAGTCCTTGGAGAAAAGGAAAAATAAATAACAACAAGGTTATGAAAATGGAAAAACAGTAATCAAAAGGAGAGCAAATTATGCAGCTTAATACACTCAAATTCGGGTGACCAAATAACCTCTGTCCCGGCGATGAGAAAGAGCTGCCTCATGAAATCAGAGGGTCAGAGGGAAATATTTTTAACAAAGGCTGAAGTAGTGCTATAACTCTGAGGATTAATAATAGTAATGCCCAACCTTTGAAATGGATGAAAAACGATCCAAGGAAAATTCCAGGCTGTTAATGCAAGGCCTTCAAATGTTTTTTCAAGCAAAGACTGATTAAAGACATGTTGTTGAGGGAAAAATGGGATAAAATGTGACACAGATTTTCTAAAGATAGATCTTGCCAGACTAATCTAATAACTCTTTGATAAGATAACTGATTTTCTACCCCAAGGAAATTCAGTAGAATTCATCTATTTGGACTTGAGTGAATGATTTGGTGCAGTCCGTGCAGAGAGCTATTAGTTAAGGCAGAGAAGATGGGGTTTAGTAAAGGAATTGTGAAGTGAGCAGGGACCTGTTTCAGGAGAGGTGGCAAGGGTTGAGTTGGCTGCGATGGGGTTACAAGCAGAGATCTTCAGCTCTCTCTCTTAAGAGCTGGTCATTTTTAATTTTCAGAAAGGGTTTTGGCAGAAATCTTAGCAGTGTGCTTGTGAAGTTAAAATTTGCTGATGCCACGATGCTGAGAAGCATTGTCCTGACGGACGAAGTTTGGGAAATCATCCAGGAAAAAGTGGATGACCTTGAAGGCTGGGACAGAACAAATAGGATGAAATGTAGTTTTCCACAAATGGAAGGCAAACACATGAAAATTAATTGGAAAAAAATATATTGCAGTGTATGTGTAATATATGAATTATACATGCAGTTGAATATATATTGTATTGGGAAGCTGAGCATTGGAAAGATGGTGGTAAAGACTGTAGAGCAGTATTTAATCTCAGAATGATTGTAAACCACGAAAATGGAGTTTTGTTCAGCCATGAAAAAATCAAATGCATTTTGAGGATGCATCAGTAGACGTATTTCCAGTAGAAGTGGAAAAGTATTGGTGCCTCTGTACAAGAAAGAGGTAGGGAGTGATGTGGAATCACAACTCCTGTGTCCAGGTCAAGAAAATATTCACATTGGAACAGATAGAGAGAAATGGACTGAGGTGGTATGTGTTTTGACAAAATGTTCTCATGGAAGAAGGCTAGAAGAAAGGGGCTTATTCAGCTGAGCAAAGTGGGTGCTGAGGGAACATGTGACTCCTCTCCAGAAACACATCAGGAGTGAACACCGCAGAAGGAAAAATACACTATTTAAAGGGCAGCGCTGACACAGGAATATGTGAATGTTAGCAAGTCATGGGTAAGTTCAAACTGAAAGTGTAGATGGGTCCAAGCCCTGCTGCAGCGTAGGACTGGGTTTATTAACCCTCTGGTCCCATATACTCCTGCAGCCACTGCCCCATCACAGCCTCGCCCAAGCTCCGAGTTGCATTTACAGCTCTGAACCAGAACGGTCTCTGGGCAACTGCTGTGCCCGAGTGCCTTTGAAAACCAGTCTTTAATTGAAAATCAGTCCTAATTTCCAATTAGCCTTGGCCTGAGAATACCTAAGTCTGCTTTTCTGTCTGGGACCATCCCTCTTAATGAAGGTTCTGTAGGAAAATGCGATTATCAACCTCAAGAGTGAAGCTTTTTTAACATGACAGCATCCTTAGCTCATTCTAGAGAGTTTTCTTAAGACTGTGGAAAGGGAAAAATACAGCAATGTGTGAAGGGAAGGTATGTTATTTTGTTCTTTCAGAGCAGTCTATACCATTTGCCGTGTCATCTTACTACTATACCACACATATGCAATTCTAACTAGAAAGTGAAAGAGGAAGAGTTGCATTTAATGTTTTATTTATGGAAATCTTCTGCTTGTACTAGAGCATGAAAATAGAAATAGACTTTAATAAATAGAGATTTGAAGGCAGAAAAATATTTCCACTGCTCTTTGCTCTCTCTTACAATAAGCTGGGCAAAGGCTTGAGTTTCTGGAGAGGGAGAGAGTAGAAATTCTACTAAGAAATTCTACTGTTTAATCAGATACGGCCACTTTTAAGTAGGGACGGTTGGTGTTTGCCTAGCTCCTTGAATGTCCTTGTTCTTCCCTCGAATTTTCATTAATCCTTTAACACCAGCCACGGCTATTGCTGTAATTGGACACAAAAATGCTAAACAAGCAAGTGGTAGCAAAGAAGCTACTTGACAAAATCCAGAAGTTCCTTGGCATAGATGGTGCCAGTGAATGAAGGAGATTTTATTACTTAAAAGGTAGAGCACGGGTTTCCTGAGGTGAATCGCAACCTCTCCTGCCAACCAGCCACTTGGAGACAACACTAATAAAAAAAAATTACTGAAGGGAAAGACCTTGTCCTCATGTTCACCTTCACTTTTAGGACAGAACACACTTTTTATGGGCTTCAAGATCTAGCCTTTTTTGAATTTTTCCCATTGCGAGCAAGTAGATTACTGGTTCATATATTCTGTGTCCGTACACGTTGCTGAACAAAATAATCAGGATACAGATAACATACCATCTTCCACTCATTAATATAGGCTTGTGTTATGTGTTTATATGAAAGGTGAATCTGTCCCCAGATTTCCCTATGGAATATTGGACTTGTTCAGATCTGAAGTCAGATTCCATTTTGAACATGGTGTCTGGCCCATATGCATGAGGCTGCAGTATTAGGAGTGTTTTGAAATATAGATTTGAGACTTGATTTGATAGTCGCATCAGTTTTTTAATGTATTTTCCAGTATCTGTAACCCATTTATTCTCAGGCCTTTGACAAGAATAAGAGGTTGACTAATATATATCTGGACTATTTCTATTTTCTTGTCTTAATTTGGCTCCTGATTAAAGTAGATGGAAATATTTTATGTCTGCTTTAAAAAACAGTCCTCCTCATCACTTTGATCAACATGTTTGTGCTTACGTTCACCTCTCTCCAAAACTGAGAATGCAAATAATTGTCTCAGTGTAATATTTATATTGCAGTCCTATTAATATCAGCATTATAGTCCCTTTTAAAGTACCACATTGGAAAAAAGAGCGTTCACAAATTTAAATCAAATCGTCTGCCACTCCTGCTATTGCCACTAGTGTCTGTAGTCTCACTGAAGTGCCCCAGGCAAGGAAAAGGACCCTTTTGTGCTACGGGTTGTGCATACCCAGATCAAAACTGTGATCCCTGACCCCATGAAACTCAGCATTGCAAATGCATGTATATTACTGGCTAAAATACGACTCCTTCCAGACTTGCAACCGGATGAACTATAATTTCTGTCTCAAGACCTCATTCATATTTAGGACAGAGACAGAATGAACAAACTCCACAGAGCTAAAAAAGATGGACTTAATAGATTATAATTCTTTTAATGAAAGGGCTGGCAATCGAGCCTTGGGTGGACAAACAAGGTTTGGCTATCAGGTGCTGACTATCAGGACAGCGATGGGTTCATTTCAGCAGAGGAGACCGTTTGTCCTGCTGCTCATCACAGTCTGCAATCCATTTCTTTTAAATCAACTATTAGCATGCTGTGCTGGCATATATAGCTCAGAAAATGATTAAGATGCTCCTGATTCTTCTTTGGTAACATTTACAGGCATTTGTCCACTACTGGCTATAGGAATAATCCCCTCCCAAAGAACAAATAATTAAAAAGCTATGTAATAAAAGAGCTGCTGTGTCTACCAGTTACGATGGAAACGCTGCTTTTGAATCATCCATTTTCCCAAATGTATTCAATCCATGAGTAAGTTATTAAAGATCTGTACAGACCCTATCTTAGCCAGGCTGAGTGAAAATGAAAAAAACACAACCCACCCCTGCGTTTAGACCATTGCTGTAGAAGTGCTACATTATGTTTTCGTAATGTGAGTTTGAGAAAATGTAAAAATAATTTGCTGTACTGCTAGGGCCCATTATAAATGAAGAAGATTATCTTTGACTTCTTTCCGAGTTTGAGTGTTTCGGAGTAGGGTAGAGTGTCATGGTGACCATGCAGCGCTTGACAGTGACCATTTGTGAATAATTGGTGTTACCATGGCATTCCCCACATAAAGCCACAGTAAAGTTAATTATGCGCAGTGGCAACACTGTAATGATCTGAAAGATATCTGCTGTGGAAGCAATATCTGTGAGGAATTAAAAGAGGACTTGGAGAAAATTGTATTGCATTGTAAGTTAAACAATGTAGTCACAGCTTTGCTACAAATACAAAAGCAAGAAGGCTTCACCTGTATCTAATTTTCTTTTACTTATAAAGGCAATTGTTTGCTTGATTCAAGGTAGGGAGGGACCAGTTAGGGAGTTTAGAGGTTGTGTGATTGAATCCCTGAATTAGAGGGGTGGATTTGCTTTTGAGTACGAGGACTATGATCAGTATGTTATTAATTCAAGCATTGTAATTCTCAGTTCTGTGAGTAGGAGCATGTGGCTCCACCACAGAGCCTGCTCAGAGCCACGAGTTGCCAAATAGGTAAATCCAGAATGGGCTCAAGTCTTTTGAGAGAGGATATTGCCCTCACAGGATGCGAGTCAGTCCTACTGTTACATAGAATCACAGAAAGTTAGGGATTGGAAGGAACCTCAAAAGATTGTCCAGTCCAATCCCCCCACCGGAGCAGGATCACCTAGACCAAGTCACACAGGAACTTGTCCAGGCGGGTTTTAAACGTCTCCAGAGAAGGAGACTCAACAACTCCCCTGGGCAGCCTGGTCTTGGGGGAAGAGCGATCCATGTGAGTGCTGGCAGTCATCAGAATCTGGCAACAAACCAAGGTGGCCTTGGAGGGGACGTCCCACTGTCAGGACGGTATCAGCCTCCTGGGCACTTGGAAAGATCACAAAGACTTTTTGACAAAAGGGCCATGAACTGGCTGTGCAGCTGTAGAGGTTTCCAGCTCTGTTTGCGCTTACTCTGGCTTCCCTTCCTTTGCAGGCACAGTTTCACAACTCTTAAAGTGACCCTATTTAGCTGACTTAACCTTATTTGTCAAGCTTCTTCCCATCCCCTTCCCACCGCTTTATGGCTTGTCGGTGTATTTGTTGCAGTCCAAAGAAGTCTTAAGTGAGTCAAACCTGGGTGCCTGT
Organism: Todus mexicanus; assembly: GCA_013389965.1. Taxonomy (NCBI): domain Eukaryota; kingdom Metazoa; phylum Chordata; class Aves; order Coraciiformes; family Todidae; genus Todus; species Todus mexicanus. Next base: position 18,500 of record WEIS01007879.1, on the reverse strand, counting down.
TCCCTTCCTCCTTTTTCATCTTGCATCCTTTAATGTTTATGATTCTGAATGGTGTCTGTAATGGAACAGCATCCCCTTATACAGTGTAATATGGAATCAACATTATGCAATTAATGGTATGAAAGGGGACTTGGGAGCAAATGCAGTGCTGTGATGGTTCAGTGTTGATTTTTGATGGATTTGGGAGTGGTTCTTCTATTAGTTTTGAATTTTCATTTTGAAATGCTGCTGCTCCATCTGTCTGCTGTACCATCTTCCCAGTTGGCTTTCCTCAGTGTTAAAAGTGATACTGTGTTCTGATATTCTGTACTTGTAGTTCCTGATCATTTCTGATCTCTCTTCTTTGCTTTTTATCTGTATATGTTAAATCTCCTTTTCCTTAACTCATTCATCTCTTTGACTTCTCAAGACATAGCTACACTTCCTCTATTCCTTTCCTTTACGTCATACTCTTGTTTTATTAAACTCCTCAGTTTGATCACTATCCCTTTTATTAGTCAACATATGACAATGATGGCACCAGCAAGGATCTACGTCAAATTTTGCCATATAGTTTCCTTTGCTACCCCCCGTAAATTGAGGCCATAAATCATAATGGGTACTTTTGGAGATATAAAAAAGCAATGGACTACTAGTACTAATTTGTGATTTCTGGCTTTGTGGTACTTGGTCTAGATCACATTTCATCACAGCTGGTGTCCAAGCAGCCTTGCAGCCTAGGCTCTTCTCTGCATCCGTGTTATCATCGCAGTATTTGTGCAGCTGTAGCATCCCGGAGCCCTTAGACCAAGCCCCTTATCCCTCCAGCTGGCTGAGGAGTACTAATTTGCTGATACTGAATATCAGCAGTAATTAATGAGTCCCCTTCCTTGGCTGTAATAAGCAAGTGAACTGATGTGCTTTGAGGGAACCAGAGCCAACTCGTGGAGGAATTACTTATGGAGAAGTAAATCATTTTGGAAGCCATGCCAGAGCAGAGATCTGGGCAGCCCATACAGGGTAGGTGGGATAGGTCCTTGTTCCTTCTTCCTCCGTTGTGTGGGTGTGAAACCCAGGTCAAAATTTGTCTTTTTTTTAAAGAGGAGATCATCAACTATCATTTTGCATTCACTGAGCTGGGCTGACGTCAGTGAAGCTCTGCCTGTTTCTGCCAGCACTGAGTTTGACCCATTTTATTCAGAGTGTATGTTATATACTTCAGTACAAATGATGAAGCGATGACTTAACATGGGCTATGATTCATAGTGGCAGACACCTCGGCAGTCCTCACAGGATATCTAGATCTTTCCATAGCTGCACTTTGCTGAGGAACCACCTCATTTTCAGTGCAGAGTCATCCAGAACAGGCCAGCTGCAGCTGGGAGGTCCAGACTCTATCTCCATGCACCAAAACCCCCACCAACTAACTTCTGAGCTTGCTTTATCTTTGCCGTACGTTAAAGGAGGTCACAGATGATCTCTAGCATCTCCTGCTATGGGGGTAACAAGTACCAAATGTTGCTGTAGCTCTTGTGTCAGAAATGTGCCATATGGTGTGAATGTGTTAAGCTGCAATTGCTCCCATGGATCTCGGTGTCATTGAGCTCAGCCCTGCGTATCTGTGCTAGTTTTGTTTTTTCCTTAAACTCCCTCAGGAACTACTGCAGAAAACCCAGCCTTGCTGTGCGCTGCTTTCTTCATCTCTTGTTGTAGGCATATTACTGGTGCAGAATCTGTTATGGCCGTTGTGGTGTATTTATTGTAGCTTCGTGTTGTGCATTAATCTTGCAGCATACTGTTGTGATGAAGCCTCATCCTTGTTCCCCTGAGTAATGATCTCCAAGCATACCTTGTTTGCATTCTTAGGATACCAACTTTTTTAGCAGTCAAAACCTAAACTGAGCATGTAGAATGAACATCAATAAAATATCTGTTGTCTTCCAGACTGGTCGTGGCCCAGCACAGCCGAGAACAAGCTTGAGCTCAGATGCGAGTTTCAGTGCTAAGTTGTGCAGAAGCTTTGATCAAAACACTTTGTATTTTCCATCCCACTTTCCTTCCTCTGTTGAAAGAGGAAGCTTGGTACATACCACTGCTTCTGTATAAGCAACGTATTCATTGCATATTGCTGTTAAATATTAAGCAGTGTTATATATATTTTATAAAGCTCTGATAAAGCACTTTGAAGAAGAAATTTGAATGATAATGATGGTCTGTTTCTATTTTTCTTTTGGTTTGCTGCATTTTTTTACATACGAAATGGAAAACAAATAGTTGACGTATGTTTGACTTTTTCACTTTTGATCTTTATTTTCTTTTTGACTTATAAGTAGCCCCTCGTTTTCTGACCTAGCATTTTTCGGGAATGAAAGTGATGCTTTTCCAAACAGTCCTTCATCCAAGTTCACACCAAAAGCACTGTGGATTTGGACACCACCCTCTGCCCCAGACACTCCTCAGCATGAAAGAAAAGCAAATTTGTCTTTTAATAAGATGAAACGGAGTTGGATAAACATTGAATTTAAATTGCCTGGCACTCTCTGGAGCTGTAGTTTCACATCTTGCCTAAATAACTCCTAGCTCTTTTTCCATTTGAAATGGATATCTTGAGCAGTTTACAGTTTGGAGATCTTTCGAGTAGGACTTCACAAGAATCTCATCTGCGAGACACAGCCGGGAAAGATTTATGGGGGTTTTTCCACAATTACCTGGCAAGATTGTCTTCTTCCTGATTGCATGGTGTCCTGATCTACAGGTGGCCCTGTTTGAGCAGGGGGGGCTGGACCAGATGACCTCCAGAGGTCCCTTCCAACCTCAGCCAGTCTGGGATTCTGTTATTCGTGTTTTCTGCTCCCAAAAGGTTTTCCTGTTACGGTAGCTGTGCTGGTAAGATCCTTGAAGGCCTTTGGAGTGACATTATTTTCTCTTTGAATGATTATACATCCATTTGATGTAAGTTCAAAGCTTACTGAAGCCACTGAAACTTTTCAGAGATCAGGGGAACTGGATAACCTCACCACACAGAGTGAAAAATTGCAGTGAAAATGGTTTTGCATTGCTTAAACAGGGAAACAAAATCAAGTGGAAGCTGTGCTTTTTCTTCTCCCATTTTTTTATAAAATGTCTAACTTGTCCCATGAAAGATAGACCAAGGGCAATTGCCATTAGCTTGCATTAGCATTTCTCATTTAGCAATTCCCTCAAACATGCAGGTCAAAGGAGAACGAATGTGTGCATGACCTACGTCCTTCAAAGACAGGGCAAAGTACTATTTTCCTAGCGACAGCAAGGTCTGTCCTCTGTTTGTCCTCTGAGGGAATTTGTTTCTCGTGTCCACAGAATCGACGACTGTTTTTGTGCATCTCGGAAACTGGATGCAGTTGCCACTGAAGCGAAGTTCAAGCAGGACCTGGGTTTCCGGATGCTCAACTGTGGCCGAACGGATCTGGTTAAACAAGCTATATCCTTGCTGGGGCCGGATGGGATTAACAGCATGAGTGAACAGGTAAAGAGAGAGAAATGCAAAGAAGCAACTGTGAAATGTGAGAATTTTGTCCGCTTATCACAGAAAACAAGCCCCAGCTGTCAGCTAAACATAGACAGGACCATAATACTTTCCCTGCGTCACTTTGCATTCAGTTATAGCACTGTCAGGTGAACATGTATGTAAAGTTTGGTCTTTTCAAGTTGTATTGATTCATTGATACTGAGGTAACTCAGCATGAGGATGAATGCATCCCCTGAAATCTTCTTAAAAGTGATCTGAGTGAAGCCAGAAGAAGATCCCAAGAGAGCTGAGCATTGATCCGAATACTTAAAACTGCTTCAATGCCATGAGCAGTAGTGTGAGGCTGTGCTTTGTGAGGTGAACATCCTCCCACTGAACACTGCCCTGAGATCTGCAACGCATTTCACATGCACCACTGAGTCCTCAGCAGGAAGTGATTAATTGCTGACACTCGTTCAGCCTGGTTTGAACTGACCTTCCAGACAAGGAAGTGTCTCTGCAGTGTTAGCGCTCCACTGGTCATTGTGGCCAACATCCACCAACTGAGGAGCCTAAATTTCCCTAGAGTTAGACCTCCAGGAGGCTGGCAGTTGTGTCCGGGGATAAACCTGCCTCTGTAGCTACCTACCAGCAGCAATCTGTCTAGCTGTGGTGTTCACCAAGATGGTTCCTCGTTCCCAGAGGGAAAGCAGGGCCATGGATACTACTGTTTCCTTTTGAAACAGTCCTCTGAATTTGCTGGTGCACCTAATGAAAGCATCACTGCGCATTTCCAGAGCATTGGCATCCTTTTTGTCAGGAGGCAGGCGGCTGCCGCCCCTGAGGTTGTCACTTGGGACAGGAGCTGGATGGTTAGTGGGTTTAGGTCTTCTGAGATGAAAACTGCTTCAGGAATATGAGTCATATTGCTGTTCGGTAGCTTCAGTCTGAGTCAGTATTGTGGATTCATTTGAGAAAAGCTTTAGAAGAGGGCAGTATTTTCCCTCCCTCCTCTGCCCCCTCCCCCTGCCCCAATTAATATTGTACTGCTCATGCCAAGGTTCACACATGATACTTTTAAAATTATTATTTTAAGTTAGTCTGAACCTTGAAACTTTTTACAGCATATTTCCTCTGTCCTCCAGGCTGAAACCTGGGAACACTCTGGCTTGATTCATCAAAGTACCTAATCATACACTTAACTCTGAACACATGCTTACATGCTTATTTGAGTGAAAGTTAAGCCTGTGCTTAAATGCTTCGCTGGATCAAATATCCCACATTCAGAATCCCACATCTTACAGGACAGAGCCCTAAGTGATACACGGCTGAAAGAGAGAGAGTATTTTTTTATTTTGCCAAAACCCAGATGCCCTTTGCGTTGATTGTACACGTTGTTTCCGTGTTTCTGCGTGTGTTGAACGCTAATGATAGACTCATTAAAAATCATTTCCTCCCACATGTGAAGACGGGGGGCTGAGCGATGCTGCAACCCAAGGCTGAACTGCAGAGCAGGCCTAGGGGGGACTGGCAGGGGCAGCAGTGCAAGGGAGGAGGAGCTTAGAAACCTCATTAACTCCTTAAAACCTTGATACTGCAACATGGCATGACATCCTGGACTCCTTTTAGTCAGCGACAGGTCATTCTTCAGCTCCAGCAGAACCAAAATATCCCTTGTGGCCCCCAGGCAGACACTTTGCTCCAGGTGTTGCTATGGGGTTCTCCACTGCGGCTGCCCACATTATGTATCTTGCAAGAGGGGAGCCCCAGGACCTGCTTCTCAAATTATTTTCTTCAGATCTGATTGGACTCCTTGTGCTAAACACTTGATATAAGTATTGAATGACACTGCTTACAGAAATTGAAAAAATAGTTGAAGAACGTGTCTTTAATTTTAAGCTGCTGTTCTGTCTCTGTGTTTCAAGGCCCTAACAGATTTTTTTGTAATTCTTATGGTCCTGTTTGTTCCTGCAGTGTTTATTGACGACTGAAGGAAATGTTTTGCCACTGACTGTAGCTGAAGTAGTTTCAAATTCTCTTTGCAAGTAACTTAAAGTCACCCAAGGACTATTCTTGCCTGGGGTGAACTTGTTCTTTCTTAATAATGGCATGAGGCCCCTGATAAATGCCTATTCACTTACTCTGTATCTCCGTAAGTACACTGCAGATCTGATCCTGTGAAATGCTCTAAGTGTTTCAGGAGGCATCCACGTACCTTGCAGGGATGAACCTTAATTTATATTTTCTCTGCAAGAGCAGCCCTTCCATACATAAGCATCCACTACCTTTAGCCCTGGATGCAAGCGAAAACAGCGGTCCTGGGCTCTTGCTAGGAAGAGCGGTATCACAGCTCTGTCTGGCCTTGCTGGGCACCTCCAGTTTCTCTGAAAATCGCTTCACGGCAGCGCTCACGTTAAACAGCAAACGGGGCTATCATCTGACAGCAGATTTAACAGAGAACCTCCAGGTAGGCTATAAACATACATCGCAGGTAGCTGTGTGCTGCAGTAGATTTACTGTTGTTGATCAACACCTCCTACTGTATTTAATAAGCAGCTTTTTCTGTTACAATTTACGGTAGGTTTAAAGATATTTTTTTTTTAATGGTTTCATCTGGACTCATGAGTATTACTGTGGCTGTGGTAACCTTAAGGGAAATGGTGATCAGCCACAGCAGGTATTTCAGATTAATACAAATCACATTGTGGTGGTTCTGTAGTGAAGGGTCAGTTAATCTACTTTTCCTCCAAACAGAGCTGTGTTTTCCTAGAGCCAGCAACTTGCTACAATGCTGCCTGGCATTTAATTTAAAGTTAAGTCCTTGTTTGCTAGCAAGTGCTATACAAAGCCTTTACATTTCCAGCCCCTTGTGGCATCCGTGTTGAAAAAGCTGTGCCTGAACCTACCCTATCGTAAGAGGAGCTTGGGATGTTTTTAAAGGCTGTTTCACTAATTTTAAAGTTAGATTTTATGAAACTGTGATTATGGAAAACTGAACAGGATTATTGTCTTTTTAAAGTAACAGTGGAAATACAGTTGCTTGGATAAAAACTTTGCTGGGGCATCAAAGACAAGGATGTTCAGTTTAGTATATGAAGATGGAGATGAGAGCTGCAAGCCTAGTTTCACTCACCGTGCTGAGGATAATATTTAAAAAACCCCAAACAGTCAACAGAAGTGACAACAAAAATGGAGATGTTACAAAAACAGTTGGCTTTTGCTGGTCCAAGGGGCATGTCTGTAACAGAGATAATGGCTTTCGTTAAATACATGCTGTTAGTCTTGATGATATATACTTAAATAATTGTCTTTTTAAAAATCGAAGATACTTCTGTGTTAAATTTGTCAATCCCTTTGTTTTCTAACTCCAAAACACGAATAGGGCATGACTCCACTGATGTATGCTTGTGTCAGGGGTGATGAGGCTATGGTGCAGATGCTGCTAGATGCTGGAGCAGATCTGAATGCTGAGGTGAGGACTTTTTGTTGGTTGTATCTTTGTTCTGTTATTTGTTTACATCTTGAACTATTCCCTGAAACTGTAGCAGAGGCAAAATCCCAAGAATTCAGAAGAAAATAAGTCTACCTTATCCTGAACAGCACCACTTGAAATGAATAATGAAATAAAACTGCATTAGGTTAACACTGGGATTCACTGCACAGAAGCGGTCAAGTCATCGGACTTATCCCGCAGGTAATATCGATGTAGTTGTGTTTGCGCACTGCAAATGAATCCAGGCATTAGCACTAATACGGAGCATAGCTCAAATGATATTGGAAGGACTCTCTGAATCTAATCTGGGTTACAATGAGGAGAGTAAAATAAATTCCCATCTGATAACCTGCCAAAGCTCAAGCATTTCTATGCATTAGGATGTTCCAGCTAAGCATCCCGAGCACGCAAGTGCAATGTAGGTTCCACTGTTTTGTTTTACAAAGTGCCTTGGGGTAAAAATTGTTGAATGAGGAGCTTGAAGCTTCTAGAATTTAAACGTCTCTTTGATGAATGCACATCACAAACTTACACAATCTGTCCACTAAGCAGATCGTTGTCTGACTGTGCAATACAGGTATGTACATTTTTAAAGAGCCACTTGAAAATCTGTGAAAGAATTATTTGTTGATGATTCTAGTTTCAATTTGTTGAGGTCATGAGTAAATTAAGCTGTCTGCTTCACTTATCTGTGTTCCATCTGTTCTGTTTGGACTTGAGCAAGCTGATAAATTGTAGTCACTACTTTCAGCCAGACATTTTGCACTTTTAAGAAATCTAATTTAAAAGTAGAAATAGATGTCACCTGTAAGAGACTGATCTTCACTGCTATCTGATTGCCGTTTGGTGGCTTATGTGAAATCAGCTGATGACTTCAGTTCCCCAAATCCAAGGATGCCAACCTCAAGAGCTGGCAATAATTGAATACTCAAGCCCTTGTTAGCATTCTCCTTGTTAGCATAACACCAAAGACTGGATGGGCATAGGGACTGATCTCTCCTTTAACCCTGCCTGTGGCTTAGAGGGGAGATGGCATTATTTGGTGGCTAGGACAAATTTTCATTAGGAGCAGTCCTCCCCATTGCTCCAGTAATCTTCCAGACTTGAACTAAATGCAGATTTAAACATTTTTGTCTTCGTGAAACTGCTGACATCTGAGAGAACAACTCCAGTGAGGAATGTGAACCTCCCTGATTCATTTCTATAGAGTGTTTGCTCTAAAATCAAATGAAAACACTTCAGGACAAGAACTGTGAGTAATTATGGTGTGCAATTATAAGATGATTTGTGCACACCACAACCAACTGTGCAAATTGGGCAATTACAGAAGAAAAAAAAAAAAGACAAATCAACCATGAACAAAAATAAATACTCTGTCAGGTGCCTGCATCATTTTCTCCCTTTCACTTTGCAAATCAGTTATATATATATGTATGTTTCCAAAAGTAGCCTCAAATGCTGGTGCCTCCGTTTTTGATTGCCCATCTTTTAACGAAAGTGGACTCATTTCCAGATGTGCTGAGAAGCTGCAATTTGCTTTGGAGTCAGTGCTCTACAAATCTCAGCTGAGGCCTTAAAAGCCTGGTCAGCCACAGGTCTGCTGCAAACACCGTGTCAACAGGAAAGAACTCTAACCCAAGGAAAGGAGCAAAGGAGTTAAAATGACTTCATTTTCTTTGCCGCTTGCCATGGGCTGCCCCAAGCAGTGGTGGGAATCCACACTTGAGGAGGAGCTGGATGTGTTCTCTGAACCATGATCCTGCCCATCCTCACACTCTGCTGCTCTTGCTCCCCAACCTAAACCCCAAGGCTTGAGCTACTAGATTGATCCTCTTCCTTCTGAGCACACCGAGACCCGAAGGAACGCCGTGCCTTTGCTCAAAGGCCAGAACACTTCTTCTGTTGCACTTTGAGCTCTCCTTTTTGGCAAATCTGGGCAATAACAGCCAGGTGCTTGTGCAGATCCGCTCCCCTGGCAAGCTGGGGGATCTGCATGGGCTTTTCAGATTTTGCCCTCATCCCAGTCTTTGGGACTGAGGGCCTATTTTTGTGCTTCTAGCGAAACACTGCATGTGGCGCTTGGAAATGTGAGCTGCTAATGCAACTGAGCATTTAATAACTAGCCCTGCTCCTCAACATGGATAAAAGTGCTTCAGACAAGGTAGTGAAATCATAGGTGGCTGATGAGACAGTGAGATGGTGCATCTTTTACTCTGATTTTGGTCCTACTCTGAAGATCAATAATAAGATTTTGAATTTTAGTGTCACACACCATCCAAGTGTGCAGTCTCAGATTGCAAATGTTCATTAGATTTTACCATCTCTGTGAATCTCATCAATATTAATACCCCCATCTTTAAGACAGGGAAACTGAAGCAAGGAGTGGTTATTCATCTTCCCCAACATTGACATGAGAGGCACCAGGCACTAAGGCGTAGAAAATGGAAGGCGCGATGTGAAAAATACCATTTTGTTTCTGAGGATATAGTTTGCATCTCTTTTAACTGTCACCACCCTGCTCTTTTAACTCTACTCAGACAGGAGAAGGCAGAAAAAGGAGTTTTCTTAAAACATTTCTGAAGTGCCGCTCTGCACCGTCACTATTCAGCTGTCCTTTTACCTCTGGTGGGAGAGGAGGAGTCTGGAAGCGCAGCTGTGAACTCTAGGTTACAGCTTGTGATGTGTCTTTCATGACGACAGTGACAAAAGTCATACTGATTTATGTGGAAAGGATTTCTTGGGGCTGGAGCAATCCTGAGACCTGGTGCTGTTAGTACACAGTCTGGAGAAGTCAGTGGGAGCAGCCCTTAGCTGTTAGTGTCCTGATCCATCCCTGCTTCCCCAGTGTGTGCTGCCGTAACCAGCTGTGGATGTTTTGACCTTGTGCAAAAGTATCTGGTGGCCAGTGGTTTAGATGGAGCTACAGTAGTTGGTAAAAAGACTTCATTTGGTATGAACTCTATTCAAGCTGTCAAACCAGCATGAACAGTTTTAATACTGAGAAAATTTTTGCAGGAAAAAAAATAATGAAGCAAATCATTTTATAAAGCACCTTTCCCAGGTTTTCTGTTTCACTTACTCCCTCACATGCCTGGCTTTCAGGCAGGTTGAATTTTCCTACGTATAGCTCTTTAAAAAAATAACTTTAATTTGTTTGTAGGTTGTCAGTACTGCTCATAAATACCCATCCGTCCACCCTGAGACCCGCCATTGGACAGCTCTGACATTTGCTGTGTTGCATGGACATATTCCTGTAGTTCAGGTATTATTGTATTTCCCTACCTGCATCTCATTCTTTTGTTTCTCCTTTTCAGTTCTAATTACATCCATCTCAAACCAGTATCCTCCTGTCATACTCATATTGGTTATTTCTGCTTCTTCTAGAGTGTACTGATATATAATAGACCTATTATATAGCCAATATGGTGTTCAAACCTTAACCAATATGAGATTTAAGTAGGACAATTTCAAAGCAAAGTTGCACCAAAGAAAGTCTGACAACTCCTTGTGCTCCTTCCTGACCACTTGTTTTGTATGTTTGTTTATCCATTCATTACACTTTGTTAACACTGTAATGGTCTAGCAAACACAAAACCACTGCCTTGGTGGGGGAGAGGTGGACAACTTGTGCTGCTTCAAAGGGGGAGAAGCACTTGCTCTCCTTACCCTATCGAGGTGTTGTGTGGGATATGCTGGTTCTGTGCTTTGGCATCTCAAAAGTTGAGAAGGTTTATTCCTCCCAACAGCTATGTCTGTGGCACACTTAATGAAGCACCAAAACTGTCAAGGCCTTAAGACAGAAATGACCAAGAAAGGGCGGGAGCACGGGCTCCATCCTGCTCTCCTTGGCCATTTTTGTTTTCGGCGTTGTTGTTGTTTACGTGGAAGTGTCCCTGATGGAGATCACAGCTTTTGGATTCATCGCTGCATTTGATTCTTAAGAATTGCCTTTCATTTGGCCATGTCTGTGTATAAAAGATGGAGGCAATTGAAATCTGATCCATTTTAGGGTGGTGCTGTGCTTCTAGAAAACCATGAAGGAAGGATGCTTGTTTGGCTAATTTTCAATACTTCCATCTTCAGTGCATTACTTCCTAGCACTCACCATACCCCATTTTCCATTCAGAAACACTGGGTGGCACTTTTTTGGCTCTGAAGTTGGACGCTAGTGCGCCTGGTGTCTGGCAACATAAAATGAGCGAAAAAAGGAATCAGTTTGCCTCTGTGAAACAATGGACAGAATTCGCATGTCACTTGTCTCCATCGTATCTGGTTTGCAGATAACAAGAAGCATTAGACTCTCATTCGTCACTGCTCATGAACTCTGAAGACTCTGATACCCCCAGTTGCTCTAAATGGTGAATTTTCTTTCTAGCTGTTGCTGGATGCTGGAGCAAAGGTAGAAGGTTCCTTGGAGCATGGAGAGGAAAATTACTCTGAAACTCCCTTACAGTTGGCAGCAGCTGCTGGTAAGGACTTTCTCCTCACACCTTAATACATTTTTCAGTTGGGCTCTGTGGTTTAGGTGAGCAAATATTGGATTTTTTAAAAAGTAAAAGTCATCTCTTGACTTGCAGGAAATTTTGAACTGGTCAGTTTGCTGTTGGAGCGAGGAGCTGACCCCATGATAGGAACAATGTACAGGAACGGCATTTCTATGACTCCACAAGGTGACATGAACTCTTTCAGTCAGGCTGCTGCACATGGACACAGGTAGAGTGGGAACAAGTCTAGTGGCATCCTTCAAGTGCTTTTTTTTTTTTTTGCCTGGGCATCTGGTTTGAGCAGATGGGTGAAAGTTCTGCATGAACAATTGAACATGCCACCAGCCGAGCAGAAATGTAAGGCTTTTTGCTAGCATGTGAGTTTAACCAGTTGATGGAACAAGCTGCTTTTTGATATCTGATTTTAAAGAAAAGGAAGGGGACTCCTTGTGGTGTGTTGCAATGCATTGGTTGTTAAATGGCAGCTGATGTGATGGCAGAAAGGAATGCCAAAGACATTCCTTCTGAATTTCTTGACATATTTCTCAAGTTTGAGTGAATCGTGTCTGTACTACTGCAGCCTTAATTTTTGTTGAATAGAGTTTCTGCATCTGTGTTTCCTGTAAAGTCCCGTGTGTCTTAATGTTGTATGTATGCTGCAAATTCAAAAAAACATAAGTAATGAAATGAGCACCTGACATGCATGATCTTGCAACGCTCAGGAGTTGACTGCAGTGTAATGGATTAGTATTATGATCTTCACGTTCCTACTTTTCTGATTGTAGCCATCCAGAGGAACATAGATACAGGTTAGAGCCGGTACCTACCGTCTGTTTGCTTAGGACAAGCTGCCAGTCTAACAACATGCTAACGGCACGTCAGGGCGGGTTCGCACAACGCTGCCCATTTGGAGGGATCCCTGGGACTGAGAGGACAATTTGGTTATGGGGGTCTCACGTTCACTGCTCCAGCCTTGCTGCCAGCTGGCGTGAGTGGGAGCTGTGTGCCCGAGGAGGACCTGGGGTTTTCCTTGGCTTGGCTGCTTGCTGTGCATGTTGCAGCCCTGGCTCTTATGTTCCTACCTGCGCACCGCTCACGCAAACTCCCTCCCCCTTCCCTTTCTGCTGCAGATTTGTTTGGGACATGCCATGCCCCCCTGTCGCACCACACCAGAGTCTGAGCAGGTGCAGGGAGGACGTCAGAGTACAAGGGAGGAGGGATGGGGGCCAGCCAGGTTTCTCTACTTGCAGCAGCATAACTGAGATCGACTCTGTTGAGATTGATGATGTTACACTGGTATGAACCGGAGGGCACCAAGTCTCTGAGTTTGGGCTTTGCTGTTTGATGCCCCAGCAGAATCAGTGGCTTTGCAGAGCAGTCCCAAATGTGCTCAAACCTGCCCTGACTGTCCTTGTTGAATGTCTAGCTGCTCCAGCTTCCCCAGACTGCTTTGAGTGTTAATCGAGTGGTGGTGCTTTCGGTAGCTCCAAGCAGCTTCCCTCTCAAGTCGCCATCATGGTGAAAGTCCTAAGAGCTTGTCCAGAGGCACCTCAGCCTTCCCTCATTGTGGGAAGAAGTCTTGAGTCATGTTTCACTCATGGGTCTCTGTTCCCATGAGATGCTGCTACTCGTGCGAGGTCTGTACGGTCCCTGTCACGATAGCAGCATCAGTGCAGGTGGGCTAGCAGGAGTGGTGCTTGCCTCAGGACTGCTCTCAGCTGGTCCTGCCATTAATTGGAGTAATTTACTGGGTAGGTGCCCTAACTTGCCCCATCACAGCAAGTATCCCTGGCACAAAGAAAGCCAAGCTGCTGACTCTGCTCTCCTGCCCTCTCTTTCCCTCTCCCTCTCTCTGTCATACTGTGATTGACAGGAATGTCTTTCGTAAGCTGCTCGCTCAGCCGGAGAAGGAGAAGAGTGATATTCTGTCGTTGGAGGAGATCCTGGCCGAGGGGACAGACTTGCCCGACTCGGGAGCAGCGCCACTTTGTGCCAGCCGCAACAGCAAGGCCAAGCTGAAAGCCCTGAAGGAGGCCATGTACCACAGCGCCGAGCACGGCTACGTGGATGTGACCATTGACATACGGAGCATAGGTCAGTCCCAGTGCCCTCTCTTCCTCCAGGGAGGGACTGCTATAAGAAACACATCTCTCTTGACGGGCTGTTGCTTAAACTGACCTCAGTTGCACCTTCCTCAACTCATGTGAAAGCAGAAGGTGACGGGGGATCTGGCAGGTTCCCAGCCCATTTTGGCTCCACGGTGTACCCTGTTCAGGGGCCACTGGTGCATTTCTGCAGGACAGAATGGTTTCCACCAGCAGCAATCTTCACTGCTACATGGCAGAGCATTAGATACAAGCTCTGGGGCAGTATGTGGCTGCCATGGGCCAACAGCCCCTCTCTTGCACTCTGACGTAAAGCAGTCCACCATTAAAACAATTTTATTTTTTGAGGTTTGTGAGCCTCTTGAGGGAAGGAACTGGAAACTGGCTTCTTGATGTGTCAGCTCTGTCAGTGCAGGGCTTGTAACATCATACCAGCTTGCTGGGAAGTTGCTTCTGCCTGTGGGGAAGGTGTCTGTGTAGTGTGGAGGGGAATCAGTCTGGACTGTGTGCTTACCAACCTCATGGATCTGCATTTAGAGAGAGACCTGAGTGCCTGACATGCCTGTGCCTGGTGCAGTGCTCCAGCCCCAGGGACATGTGACATGGGTCAGGTTCTGCAGTGGTCTAAGTGGTGGCTCACCAGCTGGGCTGAGCAGGCAAAGACCTGGTGATGAATGAGAGGAGAGCAGCAGGGCAGCTTTCCAGGTGCTGGACATTTGCTGAAATGAAAGGAAAAAGCCCCTATAGCCAAACACCAGGCTTGCATTTCCTCCCACTCCATTCTGCAAGAGCAGAAACTAGGTCACATCCAGCCGAATGCCTGCAGAGGTACATTAGCTACATGTGCTCTCTCACTCAGTGCAAGGGAGCAGTTCCCTTTAAGTTCCTGGAGAGTGGTTCTGCCACAACGCACAACTTGAAAAGGCTGATCTGCTTAACTTGCCCAGTGCTGTTTAGGGAGAATAGTAATGATCAGGAGAGGACATGGGGTAGCGCTTAAAGAAAGTTTTAATCTGAAGACCACCACTTTGAATCCAGGTGGGTAGTGACCAAAATTGAGTTTTTTACCATTTGATGTCTCTCCAGGGCCACATTCAAACAAATGAGCTAGTGTAAATCTAGTTTCCAAAAGGCTTTCGCATCACAGAGCACCACAGCAATTACCACAAATTGGCAGTCTCAGCAGAGAAGCTGAAGGCTAGATGAGCAGAGAGACCACAGTCCTCCCTTAGCATTTGGAGGAAAACCTCTGTGCATTAGGTCTGGGATGTCCTGATAACTACCAGCCTACTCAATTGGGGATAAATAGGAATTTGCTTTCTAGAGTTACGTGGCAGCTTCTTTCTTAAAATTTTCACATAAATAAAGGTAAAAAAGAAGGGCACATCCTTCTCTGAAGCTGAAAATGAGCTCTGTCCTCCATCCATAGGTGTTCCATGGACCCTGCATACGTGGCTGGAGTCCTTGCGCACATCCTTCCAGCAGCACAGACGACCCCTTATCCAGTGCTTGCTAAAGGAATTCAAGTCCATTCAGGAAGAAGAGTACACAGAGGAGCTCATTACACAAGGGTTGCCTCTGATGTTCGAGATACTGAAAGCCAGCAAGGTAGGATAAATTATGTTTTAAAGAAATCAGCCTCATTCTCATCCTGTAAGAAATAATACTTGGTTTTGCACAGCTGTCCAAAAGCTTGTTTAGACAGTATAGTATTATTATTATTTGTATTATGTATCTCAGTTTTTTTCACCATGGAAGCATGGGTGTTTTCAACACAAGCTAATCACATCTCCTGCTAGAACAGCTTAATACCGTTGCTAACAATAAGCTAGAGAGACAACAGAAGCTGATGCATTAAAGTGAAAATAAAGTCAAAAAGGCCACTGCAGTATGGTAAGGGATGTTGATAACCAAACCAAAGAGTAACTTTACCTAGCCTTTTTATAGGACTGTGTAACAAAACTAATATTCATGTTTGCTTTGGATTTCTTTAACCTCTCACATGACTTTCTCTTTCCCTTCATGTGAGTTTTGGACTCTTAAACTTGTGGGGAGACTGGTTTCTACAAGCACAGAATAGGATAATTTTTTTCAAATCCTCTGTGTGAATGTTTGTACTTGCAGCCTCCCCAGATTCCTTTTACAGATGACATTTGCTTAGCCAGACAAATCAGACTAGCAAAAGCTTTTTAGGGAGGTACCATTGGGTATGCAAGTATAATAGCAAAGGAGATGGATGATCATGGGGCAGGCAGGCAGAGGAAAATGTCTTACCGAGTGAAGGATGGACACGTCCTTCTAAAACTTGTCATAAGCAACAGCCTCTTCTCTACTGCTCCTCTTGACAGTCAGTCGCTCCTAAGGAGTGCCCAGTCAACTTTGCTGTTAACCAAAAAATCATTTCAGCGAAGAAAAGCATCAGAAGGATCTGATGGCTGTTGTTTTTCTCATATACCACAATACATGTTGGTATGGTCTTCTAGTTGTTCAACTGGGAAGTAAGTAACATTCCTTACCCAGCTGTACAGGTAAAAGCAAGGAGCAAATAATTTTTAGCACCTGCAGCAAAAGCCTAAATAATGTGAAAAAGGGAGAGGTTCTGGTATAGGCACTTGATACTAAAAGGTCCCAGACTTAATACAGCTAGTGAAAGCCTACATGGATTTACTTCTTGTAAAAAAAGAGGGCTTGGACTGCAGTCCTGAGCAAATCCTGAACATTTGTTCCAGCAATTGTTCTGATTTTCACTCCTACGAGCCTTCCCTTTGGTATTGGTTTGTATTGTGTGAGTATTTATGGAGAATATTTGAGATAGCTTTTAGGAATTCGTTACAAATCCTAGGATTTGTAGATTCCTTGTTCTGAACTCGCTTGGGTTAATGTAAGTTCATCCAGAAACTACCAGCAAGGTGCTGCTTGGTTTGAAAGCTGATACAAAACTAATCGTATTGAGGACTTAATGGAGATTAAGTTTAGGCCTTGTAATCTAGGATGAGGGATGGCTTTAATTGCTCTTCTCCTGGGTTGCTGAAGCCAGGGCCAATGATCATCGTTAGAATAAGTTATTTACATAGGATTATACCTTTTGGGACATGTTAGACTGGATCTTCCAGAGTATATTGTAGGAGACCTGGAAACAAATAAGACTGCTACTTTCTGCTTTGTGTTCACATAAAACCTAAAATGTGGAGGGCTGAGACAACTCAAGTATCACAAAACCCCCTACGCAACAAAGAAGAAATCTATGCTGATCTTTATTCCTGCCTCTGGGCCTAGGGGAACTGCCTGTCTTCAGTCTTCATGAGCATGCATATTCACAAAACACACACACATACACTGCTTCGTATTCTTAGAAAAATAATGAATCATTCTGGGATACCGTAAGGATTTACAAATTGTCTGCAAATGGCATGAATTATTGCGGCGATCTTACTCAAATGGCCTCTCGCAAAGCTCTCCCAGACAGAAATGAGGACAGACTCTATGTAACCCCTTGGAAGGAATCAAAATAAATTCATTTGTAGGAGAATGAGCCAATAAAAGTTCTCCCTGGTCACTCTGTAGAAGGCAACCAAGGAAAGCTGAGATTCAAAGGATCTTCTGTTCCCCTTCTCTGGAAATACTAAGAGCAGAGACTGTTCTTTATGTATACCAACAGAATGGAAATCTCCTTTAAGAGGTGCAGAAGGGCTATAACTGTGGCTCACGCCCTGCTCTTTCGACAGCAAATTGTAAACCTCTGAATTTTGTGAAGCTGTGGGGAGAGGAGCTTGATTTGCCCACACAGACATCCTTTTCCCTGTGGGCTGGAAACTTCGAGAGAGATTACAACTCTTGCTAAACATCACAGTCTGGCCCAGTAAATTTCCTTAATGAGTTTTTCAGGGAAAAAAATATAAAATAAGCAAGTAGGAACCACGGAGCCACTTAGTGTTTCTTGGCCGATGTAAAACAAGATGTCCCAATTGCTATATATTGTGATTTTTTAATATATTGTATATTTTAATTGCATGGCAACTTGTACCTAATAGAAATAGCATTTTGCATTACTATAAATAGTTCCAACTGTCCCATAATCTCAGAACAATTTACAAATATTAATGAGTTGAGATGTGGAGGAAGATCTTATCCTCCCTTTACGAACAAGGAAACTCAGGTAATTAAAGAGGCAGATTTTCAGTGCGTCATAGAGTGACAGTCTCGGCCTCAGAAGCTGTGACAACCTGGATAAGCCAGATAGAAATTTGTAATTTGACCAGAGAGACTCTCCAAAACTCTCACAGAAACATACAGTAGGAAGTGCACCTTCTGCCCTCACCTTCTACTTTGCTTTGTGGGACAAAATGTTCCTGCAGGTTCCTAGACCATGCAAAAAAGCCAGATACTACGAAAATGAAAAGATTAAAAAGAATATAACTAATACCTACAAGAACACCATCGCATATAAGGAATCCCTTTTGCCTTATAGATGTTTTTTAAAATGCTTGTTCCTAGAAGGTCCAGATGTGAGAGTTTATGTGGGAGCTCTGCTATCAGCCCGCACTGATGCTGGTGTCCTGCAGGGTGGCACTGCCTTCCCACTTACGTGCTGGGATGCTGACAATAGCAATAAAAATACAATTTGTAAAAGTCCTGATGCTGGAACACAGAACAGCAACAAAAATTGGCAAATAAGGAAAAAACTGCTGAGCTGAAATCCCTAGTTTTATTGCCTCTCTTCAAGCGGTGAAATAAGTGGGGAAGAACAGTGAATAGATTGCACATGGGTTGTTCGCTGCTGCACTAAAGCCCTGGAGGAAGACTTCCAGAAGCACAAATGAAGGTCTGATACCCAGCTCCTGGTGGCTTCCAGTGGGACGGAGCGCTTTCATTTCCTTTCATGCCTTTAAATGTCTTTATCAGCTGTACCATTGAGAATTGGATGGAGGGTGGAGAAGTGGCAGTATTTCCAT
>WEIS01007876.1:0-13815 GCA_013389965.1 Todus mexicanus | reverse complement strand
AGCCACCACCTCTCGGGCCAACCTGGGCCAGGCTCTCACCACCCTCAAAGTCCAGAATTTCTCCTTCTCTCCATTCTCAATCTCCCTCTTTCAGTTCCAACCCAACCCCCTTGTCCTGTCCCCACAGGCCCTGCTCCAAAGTCTGTCCCCATCTTTCTGCCAGGCCCCTTGAAGCCCTGCAAGGCCCCCAGAAGGTCTGCACGGAGCCTTCTCTTCTCCAGGCTGAACCCCCCCAAATGTCACAGGGATGGCGCTGGTTTCATCCACACGTGCCCCCTGTGATGCGTTGCTCGAGCAGGGAAGAAGCCCCAGGGAAGACACGGAGAACTCCAGGGAGCTCTCTTGGGAAACCTCTGAGAAGCTGGGGGAGCAGAGGCAAAGAAGGGTGGTGACAGCACAGGAGGGAGGCAGGCGCAGGGGTGCTCTGAGGAAGCCCACCCGGGCTGTACCTTCTTGTTGAGCTCCGTGCGGTGGTGGTAGCCCTTCTGGCCAGCCCGAGCTATGGAGTAGCCAACCCGGGCCGGGTGCCAGGCTCCGATGCAGGCGACTTTGCGCAAGCCCTTGTGTGTCTTCCTGGGGAGCTTCTTGGTGTGCCAACGGCTCGTCACCCCTGCAAGTGTGACCAGACAGGGTGGTGAGAACAGCGGGAAGACTCAGGGCTGGTGTCTGAGTGCTGGGGAGGGGAGAGCCCCGTCGCTCTTCCGCAGTTCTCAGAAGACACACTATTGGAAGGAGACCAAGAGCTGTCACCAGCAGGAGAGGCCGGAGCAGAGAACTGTTCTCACTTCCCATGGATCTGCTCAGCCTGTGACACGTTCCCGCTGAGCACAGCCAGGCGCAGGCACAGGAACACCCACACCTCCGCACACGGGGGGCAGCGGGGAGAAGCGCGGGGGCTTTACACGCCCACAGAGCCTCTGAGGCCCCCGGGAGGACGCGGCACAGCAGAAAACACCACGGCCTCTACTGAGATTAAGGAAACCAAGCTCTAGCTCTGCTACGTGCCTGAGCTCCAGAGGCTCTTTGCTCCTCCCTGTGCAGTTGCTGGGTTCCCAGGACAGCTAATGCTCCTCTCCCCTAACAGTACCGTACAAGAAGGACAGAACCGAGCTCCTGGCAAGGGTCTCCCTGAGCTGTACCTTTCATCCCGTGCCCCTTGGTCACGCCGATGACATCAATCATCTCGTTCTGGCTGAAGACGTTGTGCACGGAAATCTGCTTCTCCAGCCTCTCCCGGACCCAGTCAACCTTCTCAGCCACCGTCCCGCCGTTCAGCTGGATCTCCATCACGTGGGCCTTCTTCTGCCGCAGCGGGAGCAGCTTCATCTGCATTACGACAGGACACCCGCCACTTGTGAGGGGCACGGGGGGTGAGCAAGGACAGCTCTTCGCCACCCCGACCCACCACACTGTCGAGCCCTTTCATAACAACCAGCCACCGGCAACCTACGCATCTCTTGGACCCAGCTCCTTGTCCCTGAGCCCAGCCGGTCCCAATGCCCCCATTCCAGACAGGAGCTGATGCACACCCTCTCTCCAAGGAGCCAGCCTCATCCTAACCTTGGGAGTTAAGCACAGTAGTAAAAGCCATGGAAAATGCCCGAGAAGAGTATCTGAGTGCTTTGGCTGTGCTCCATCTCTACTTCCAGTTATTTCTAGCTCCCGCCAAGAGGTTCCTCTGCTCTCTCCCAGTCCCGGCTCCCTGTGTGAAGCCCCTGCCAGATCACCAGAGCAGGACTCTGTGCCCGCCCCAAGCATAGCCCTGAGCCAGCTCAGCTCTGCCCAGAGCCCGAAGCAGCTGTTCTCTCCAGGGATCAGCATGAATATGAGCCCTGCGTATCCAGCACCCAGCATCTGGCAAAACTCTGCCTGCCCCTGGGTTATTTTTGCCCCCAAACATCTGACACCGGTTGCTAATTTGAGGTGATCATGGGGCCTGAGGGACCTTGCTGACACAGGGCTCGCCACCTGCTGAGGCTCTGGGCTCCCTGGGGTGTCTGAGCTGCAGCCCGCGGCGGCAACGACCCCGCTCAAAGGGCCAGGATTGGCATGGGGAGGGAGCTGGAAAGGTCAGCCAGCACCTCCCATCGCCTGCACGCCCTGCCCTACACCCTCTGACCAGCGTCTGCCTGCTCAGCCTCCTCTGACCCCACCAGGACACCGCTGTGATCCTGATTCCCAGGCCCTCACCACGCTCCTCAGCTGAGGAAGACCCCGATCCCCACCTCACCCACCCCCTGGGGCTGTGGCTCAGACCTGCGTGTGCACGATGACACGAATGACCTTGCAGTACTTTTTCATAGCCGCAAAATCCTTCTCCAGCTGCTTTTTGCCATCCTCGTCCTGCCATTTTTTGCAGTACTTGGTGAACGCCTTCTTCTTGCTCTTGTGCCTACGACAGAAGTGTTGAACGTCCAGCAGAGCTGAGCGGGGCCGCGCTTCAGCAGCGCAGGGTGGTCGCAGGGGGACACGTCACCTCACCAGGCACGTCCCCGCAGGCACAAGGAAGCCGTGGACACCTGAAGCTCACCTGCCTGTCAGGGCCACGACACCGGGGCTTTGAGGTGGGAAGGGGAACGCGAAGAACGAGCTGGGAAAAGGGCTGGTTAATTCAAACCTTCTTTGCCTGAGGGATCCAGTTGTCTCCCACTGACTGGCCAAGTGCCATCGAAATGCAAGCGCAAAATCAGAGTGAAGCAGAGAAAGGAGAAAACAGGCTCTGAGGGGGCTCAGAGGCGTGTGGTGGGTGGATCTCAGCGGCACTTTGACAGGAGACACGATTCCTGCTGTTACAAAATTCGTGTTTCCATTCCCCTCCCTGCTGGTGCAGGATCCGGGCTGCCGGCGGCCTTTACAAGGGCCAAGGGGTCACATTCTGTGTCGATTTTCCCCCTGACAAACGTGGGTTTAGCCCCTTGGTTCGGTGCCTCAGCTCAAGCGTCTTGATTTAACGGAGAAGTGGGTGGGCCCGACCCACTCCGAGAGAAGGGGACCTGCAGCAGGAGCTGCCACCCGGTGCTGTGGGGAGCGCCAACTTCGCTCCACTGTTAGAATCAATTTCCATCTGCGTACGCTGGATCCCAGCACCGAGCTGTCTGCAGCAGCTCTGTGCATGACTAAATAACCAGTAGCTCCTCTCCACCCCGGAGCCAGCTGCCGGTAGCTGAGCTGTTTGCACGGCTGGGCACCACGGAGAGCCTGCGGGGAAGACCTCTGAGGGACCCTCCCCAGCGGCGGAGGCACGTACCAGTTCTTGTAGAAGTGCCGCCGGCACTCGTCGCTGATGTGCTCAGCAAAAATGGTCTTGAAGTTCCTCAAGCCCTTCGGTGTTTCTACGTAGCCCACGACACCCACCACCACCATCGGGGGGGTCTCGACGATGGTCACGGCCTCCACCTCCTCCCTCTTGGAGATCTCTGCAGGATGGCAAAGGGAAATGGTGCTCAGCATGGTGTAGGATTGGATCTTTCCCTGGAGCCGTTCACGGCCCGTGCTGTTACAGCGAGCAAGCAACATGCTGAGGGCAAGGTCACGCTCTGCTCCCATCCAGCCTCAGCCCTTCCAGAGAATCACTTTAGTTGGAAGAGACCTTTCAGATCATCGAGTCCCCTCGTTCCCCCAGCCCTGCCAGGGCACCACTGCCCCATGTCCCTCAGCACCACATCTCCACGGCTTGGAAACCCCTCCAGGGGTCACGGGGACTCCATCATCTCCCGCTGTCTGCAGGACCACGCAGGGTTTGATCCCCAGACACCGAGAAGGTTGGACCTGGTGGCTCAGCACGCCTGGAACCACCTACTCCAGGCTGGGGGAGCAGAACATGGGATAGTTCTTGCTCTGGAGTTTGGCTCCAATCCCATGGGCATCCCAGAGGGTGGTGCTATAAACTTTCCCAGCAAGATGCTCCATGCCCAGGAGCTGCCAGGATGTTACCCTGCAGGGTCCTTCATCCAGCTGGATCCAGCAGATCACCAGTCACCATACTGGTGTGGGGACTTCCCAAGAACCTCCATGAGGTGGCTTTTGGCCACCCAAGACCTGGACAGCATTACAGGAGACAGCTCGGCAGCCATGTGCCACTCCCAGGAGCAGCTTTGCCCACCCACAGCCCCCGTTGCCCCGCGGGACGTGGCTCCCCGCGTCCAGCAGCCTTACTGAGCCCGGGCCTGTGCACCTCCCGCACAGTGTGTGTCATGCCAGCTTTGTAGCCCAGGAAAGCCGTCAGGTGGACTGGTTTGCTGGGATCATCCTTCGGCCACGACTTCACCTTCCCTCGGTGGCGACGGCTCCTCTTGTGGGGGAGGAAGCCCAGGTGGCCGTGCCTGGGAGCAGAGAACTTGCGGTGGGACTGCGGAGAGGGAGAGGAAGAAGAAGGAGAAAAAGATCAGCTTCGTTTTCAGGTCTTAGAAGACATCGGGACCCAAAGCACAACAGGAACCTTCCCCTTTAACATCAGCGAAGGCTGGAGGGATTCTGGGCTCTTCCTCGATTCCAGCGTGAGTGAAATGACTCATCAAAGGGATTTTGTTCAAGCTCCCGTCGTTGCATTGAAGAATTCAGTGAGTTTCTGGACAAACGATGCCAAGCAACTACAAAAAAACTTGAACGTGATCTCCCTCCTTCTGCTGGAGGACTTTGAAGGAGAAACGTGTCCTTTAATAGGTTTGTCCTTCCGTGATGTTAATTATAACGACTTATTTTGTATTCTGCGGTACCAGAAGGGCCTGCTTAGGATTCGCCAGCCTCGTGTCGTCAAGGCAAATGGCACCAAACAAGCTCAGCGAACGATCAGGAGGAACGGGAAAAGGATGCCCAGAGGAATCCGTAATAAGAACATGCGCAGGTTAAATATGCACCTTGAAAACCAAATTAGAAGAGCTAAATATATAAAGCCCAAGCGCAAGGTCACGCCGAGCCAGGCAGGCAGAAAGCAACAGCGCTTGAGAGACACGGACAAGTTCTCACACAACTGGTGGCAAGGCAGGGGCTGGGGGGCAGCCCAAGCAGCGAAGGGTTAGATCTACATCCACGGCAACTCCCTCCTCGTTGAGATCAGCCCCAGCACCTGGCTGCACTTTCAACCGAGCTTATTTTCCAGCCCAGGTGGAGCTCGACCCCATCTCAGCTGCGGTAACATCACCGGTAGCCCAGCCCTGCTCAGCGTCCCTCCGCACACAATGGGAAGGCAGCGGTGCCGAGCTCTACAAACCATGCGACGTCTTCAGCCCAGGTCAGCCGCAGAAAGAGGCTGTCGGGAAGTGCCTCCCCAGTCTAATACTTAAGATGATTCTCAGTCTGAAGACACAAATTTAGCTCCTAGCTTCACCCGCAGCTATATTCATTTCGTACTTGGCCAAGCTGGCAGGTTGGACGTAACGGTCGCGGTGTAATAAAGGTCAGTTGCTGGAGTCTCAGTTTACACCTCTCCCCCCTAAACAACTCAAAACGTGAAAGGCAGAAATTAGGATTGCGTCCTAACGGGCACCGCACACCCAGAGCTACCAACGTAAACACTGAGCACCCCAAGCTTGGTGCTCTCAGTAAAGATGGACTAAAAATGTCTCCATCAGAGAAACAGTGAAGTTGGAAAAGGTCTTTAAGCTCATCGAGTCCAACCATTCCCCCAGCCCTGCCAGGGCACCACTACCTACCCCGTGTCCCTCAGCACCACATCTCCACGGCTTGGAAACCCCTCCAGGGATCAGGGGGACTCCACCCCTGCCCTGGGCAGCCTGGGACACGCCTGGGCAACCCTTGACAGTGGCCAAGAAATTGTTCCTCAGCTCCAACCTAAACCTCCCCTGGTTGGGGCAACTTGAGGCCGGTTCCTCTTGTCCTGGTGCTTGTTCCTTGGGAGCAGAGCCCGACCCCCCCTGGCTCCAAGGTCCTGAATGAACTTGAGGGAGTTGTGGAGAGCCAGAAGGTCTCCCCTGAGCCTCCTTTGCTCCAGGCTCAACACCCCCAGGTCCCTCAGCCGCTCCTCCCCAGCCTCCTGCTCTAGCCCCTTGCCCAGCTCCGTTGCCCTTCTCTGGCCACGCTCCAGCCCCTCCAGGTCCTGCTGGGAGGGAGGGGCCCAAAGCTGAGTCCAGGATTCCAGGGGCGGCCTCCCTAGTGCCCGGGGCAGGGGGTCGCTCCCTGCCCTGCTCCTGCTGCCCCACTTTGGCTCACACAAGCCACACTCCAGAGGCCTCCTCCCCACCCCCGGGCCCGCAGGGGACTACAACTCCCAGCGTGCCCCGGGCCCAGGACTACAACTCCCAGCATGCCCCGGGCCCTCCCGCTGGGCTCACCGGGCTCCGCCATCTTGCCGCCGCCATCTTGCCGCCGCCATGCCGGAGGACCCGGAGTGGGAGGCCTACAAGGTGCCCCCGACCCGCACCCCCGAGGGCGAGAGGATCACGTCGTTCCCCAACCCCGTGGCCGTCCTGCAGACCGTGTTCAGCTATGTGGTGGACAGGCCCGTCACCTTCGTGCGAGGTAACGGCCCGGCGGGGAGCGGGGGGGGACGGCGCGGACACACCGACACCGGCACGGACAGACGGACACCGGGACAGACACAGGGACACAGCACGGACACCGGGACAGACACCAGGACACGGGACGGACACACGGACATGGGACACACATGGCTACAGGGACAGACAGACATGGGACAGGAACACAGTGTGGACACTGGGATGGACACACGGACACAGCACAGACACCGGGACAGACACGGGATAGATACAAGGACAGACACACAGACACCGGGACAGACACAGGGATGTGGGACAGATATGAGATAGATACAAGGACAGACACACGGACACTGAGGCAGACACACGGACAGGAACACAGCGCAGATACCGGGATGGACATGGCACACACACAGGGACATCGGGACAGACACACGGACACAGGACACATGCAGACAGGAACACAGCACAGACACTGGGACAGACGGACATGGGACAGGGACACAGTGTGGACACTGGGATGGACACAGGGACGTGGGACAGACATACGGACAGGAACACAGCACAGACACTGGGACAGACACATGGACACAGGACAGATCCATGGACGTGTGACAGGAACACAGTGCAGACATGGGGATAGACACACAGACAGGAACACAGTGTGAACACTGGGACGGACACAGGGACAGGGGACACAGCTTTGACACAGGGACAGACAGACACACAGATGGGCCGGGGTGATGGAGCAGGACACACAGACACAGGCTCAACAGGCCAGGGCCATCTGAGCGCAGGCTGTCTCCGCAGAGTGGATCGAGCGCCAGCAAGCCAAGAACAAGTACTACTACTACCACCAGAAGTTTCGCCGCGTGCCCGACGTGAGCGAGTGCCTGGAGGGAGACTACGTCTGCTTCTTCGAGGCCGAAGCGCAGTGGAGGAGGGACAGGTACGGCCGGAGCTCGCCGTCCCCGGGGGATGCTCCGGGGAGCCAGCCCTGCGAGCTGCAGCCTTTGGCTTGAACTCGGGGATTTTGTGTAGCTTGGGGTGTTGAGGCAGCACCTCGTGCCCACCCCGCTACAGAACAGGATCACGGTATCATCACCTGGGTTGGAAAAGACCTCTAAGATCATCCAGTCCAACCTTTTAACTCTTATCACCCCTAAGACATATCCCTAAGCACCTCACCTCTAAACACTCCAGGGATGGTGACTCACTCCTCTCCTTGGGCAGCCTGTGCCAAGGATGGGCAACTCTGGCAGAGAAAAAAAAATCCTTCTAATGTCCAGCCTAAATCTGCCCTGGTGGAGCTTCAAGCCATTCCCTTCTTGTCCCACGTGGGAGCTGTGCAGCACCCAAGCTGGGCAGGGTGGCAGCAGGACGTGTCCTGCAGGGGCTGGTTCCCCCGGGATGCTCTAAGAACCCCAGGGGATCATCGCCCCTTCTTTGCGCTTTTCCCGTCCTCTCTCTGGCGGCGGTCCCCTTTTGCCGCGGCGTTTCCCCCGCCCCCCGCAGGATGGTGGATCAGGAGATCGTGGAGATCATGCGGGAGAGGCTGGGCGCTTGCAAGCAGAGGGAAGGACCCAACGAGTTCCAGAACTGCGCCAAGGAGATGGAGCAGCTGGCGCAGGTCACCAAGGCCTACCAGGAGCGATGTGAGTACGGCCGCAGCCGCGGGGTCCCGAGCCACGGGATGGGGGCTCATTTCTTTCCAGAACATTTCAGACATTGGCTTCTCTTTTTTAGACGGCGATCTCGGCGTCCACGGCAACGCCAAGACGTGCCTGATGAAGCAGAAGCACAGGATGATGGAGGAGAGGAAGGCTCAAGCGAGCGCGTCTCAGTAGGCGGGCACGGGCTGCGCCTCGCTGCGCGGTGCCAGCGTCACAGGGGGAGAACCTCTGCAATAAACGGGCAGCACGGCGGCTGCTGCACAACCACAACCTCGGCTGTTCTTTGGGGGGATCCGCCAACACCGATGGAATCCTCCTGTGCTCGGCTCTGCACTCGGGGTTAGTGGTGCCCTGCAGCGCTGGGCTGGATTATCTCGAAGGTCTCTTCCAACCAGATTCTGATTCATGGCTGAATTGCAGCTNCTTTATTGTCTCGTACAAAACCCGCCTAAGTCGTTGCCACAGCAGCCGCCTGGGTTCTCTGCACCGACACCCTGGTGTGGGTCTTGGCCAGGTGATCGGTGAACTCCTGCAAGAAAAGAAAAGCAATGAAATCCCCCGTGTTTCGTGTTTCTGAAGCTGCTCCTCACGGGTCCCTTCCAACAAGGTCCAAGGGAAGGGGGTTCCTCAGCCACAACTAGTTTTTAATTCTCATTTCAAAGCTTTTCTATTTCCCTTGTCCACAAACCGCCCTTTTCAAAACCACGTGCTGAAAGATTGTTCTCTGCCCAGCGTTCAGCTCTGACTGGGCCTCTCCCAGCAGCAAACGGTCAATCCTTTGGCAGTGGCAGAGGGGGAAGGATTTGGGCTGGGAATCAAAGAAACGCTCTTACCTGGTACGGAGACTTGGTGAACACTGTCTCCTTCCAGAGATCCGGGGTCAGGTAACTGTAGGTCTTGGAGATGGCGTCAAAGGTGGCTTTGGCTACGGGCAGAGGTCAAACATCACACGTCAGGGCGACAGAAACCCCCCCCGAGCATCCCCAAGCGACGCAGCTCAGACGTGTAGAGCTGGAGGTGGAGCAGGGAGACCACGGCGGGGTCTCTCTGGGGTACACACGCAACGCGCCTTTCTGTCTCTCGCCATTTACGACGGTTACACCACCAGGAACCGGTGCAACCGCGCAGATTGGGAGATCCCGTTCAACGGCAACACGCCAGAAATTGATTGCAATTCCTTTGACAGAAGTTCAGGATCATCTAGAGCAGGGCTAACCTGCGCTGTAAAAGGCATCGGTGGGAGCCTCTGCTGGAAATGACCACTGGAAATTGTGTAACACAGACTAAAGGTGACTAGAGAAGTGGGGATGTCACCTCCCTGTCGATGGCAGAAACACCAACCACAGAATCATGGGATGGTTTGGGTGGGAAGGGGCATTAAAGCTCATCCAGTCCAACCCCCCTGCAGGGAGCAGGAACATCTGCAACTAGAGCAGGTTGCTCAGAGCCCCCAACAACCTCCCCTGCAATGGGGACAGGGATGGGGCAGCCACCACCTCTCGGGGCAACCTGGGCCAGGCTCTCCCCACCCTCAGCACCAACAACTTCTCCCTTCTCTCCACTCTCAATCTCCCTCTGTCAGTTCCAACCCATCCCCCTTGTCCTGTCCCCACAGGCCCTGCTCCAAAGTCTGTCCCCATCTTTCTGCCAGGCCCCTTGAAGCCCTGCAAGGCCCCCAGAAGGTCTGTGCGGAGCCTTCTCTTCTCCAGGCTGAACCCCCCCAGCTCTCCCAGCCTGGCCTCCCAGCAGAGGGGTTCCAGCCCTCCCAGCATTGCTGGGGCCTCCTCTGGCCCCGCTCCACCAGGCCCCTGTCTCTGCTGTGCTGAGGCCTCCAGAGCTGGGCCCAGCCCTGCAGGGGGGGCTCCCCAAAGCAGAGCAGAGGGGCAGGATCCCCCTCTGGACCCAGAGTACAACAAACCCCTGAAGCTCTCGGCAACCCCGTCTCGCTTACCAAAGTTGCCGAGGGTGGCAGTGCAGCCCCTGGCCGAGGTGTAGCAGTCGTCAATCCCAGCCATCATCAGCAGCTTCTTGGGGACAGGAGCTGACACGATCCCTGTGCCGCGGGGGGCCGGGATCAGGCGCACCAGCACCGACCCGCAGCGCCCAGTCACCTGCACAAACACAACCGGTTACGGCTCCAGACGCACCAGTCGCGGCATGAGCGCCACCAGCGGGGCCCAGCAAGCCCTCCTCACCTTGCAGGGCACGGTGTGGGGCTTGCCGATCTTGTTGCCCCAGTAGCCTCGCCGTACGGGTACGATGGACAACTTCGCCAGAATAATCGCCCCGCGGATGGCGGTGGCGACTTCTTTGGAGCACTTCACACCGAGCCCCACGTGGCCGTTGTAGTCCCCGATGGCAACAAAGGCCTAGGATTGAAAAGCAAGTACAAACGGAAACACCACTTGCTAAACCCCACACAACTCACAGCTCGAGAAACCCTCAGAGCTCGTCCTACAGCCAAAACCAGCTGAGGGTAAAGAACTGGGATCCGATTCCCTGCTGCAGCCTCACGCTGGTCACAGATCCCAGTAATTTCCAAGGAGCAGGTAACACACACCAAGCTGTCAACAGGAGGAAACAGCAGAGAAGAGCTACCTTGAACCTGGTGCGCTGGCCAGCCCGGGTCTGCTTCTGCACCGGCATGATCTTCAAAACCTCGTCCTTCAGGGACGAGCCCAGGAAGAAGTCGATGATCTCTGACTCCTGCAAGAGTCAGTTGTTCAATCGCACATGGCCACGCTCTTTAACCAACCACAGACAGCTGGTTAAAGCTCCTGCAACTCAAAATTATAACCCTTCACACGTATGTTTGAAGTCATAAACACTTAAGCATGGTGATTAAGCAACAGATATTTAGACAGGTGAGGGGTTTTTTTCAGACAAACTCATCTGAGCTTTGCTAAACCATCCCAAACAGTGAATTAAGACTTTATTTTTTCCAGCACTGAGTAGGACTATTACACAAACTCCTGAGGAACCTGCTGCTGTCACCACACGAGGCAAAACACCCCACGCAGAGCCCACTGCGCTTCCCTATGACCAGCTGCATCAACCCTCAGCTTCTGGGGATTTATTTTTAGTTCAAACATCACCTGAGTATCCCAAACAGAAGGTTTCATTCAAAGATGCTCAGCCTAAGCACCCCAAACTACAAACACAGAAACTACTGACAACTTGGTGATTCAGATGAAGATTCCCCTGTGAATTTGAACATGACCAGAAGTTTACCTTGATGGGAAGCGAGAAGAGATAGATCTCCTCAAGAGACTTGATCTTCATATCCTTGACCAGCCGGCCAAGCTTGGTGACAGGAATCCACTAGGAGAGAAACCCACAGGGAAGGGTCATCACCAGCAACACCTCCCGACCAGCACCTCCCCGGGAAGGAACGGGGCTCTGGGAAGAGAGAAGGGAGCTCCGGGAAGAGAAAAGGGAAGGGGGGCTCCGGGATGGAAAGAGAAAGGGGGCTCTGGGAAGTAAAAAGAAAGGGGGGCTCCGGGAAGGAAAAAGAAAGGAGGGCTTGGGAAAGGGAGAAGGGGGGCTCCGCAGTGAAAGGGGCTCCGGGAAGGAAGAAGGGGGGCTCCGGAGCGAAAGGGGCTCCATGCTGCTCCCACTCCCAGACTGCAGCAGCCACAGCCCCTCAGCCAGCCCGGCCCCAGAGCCCCGTTATAACCAACCCCTCACCTCCTTATCCTCGGCCTTGCCTCCCCGAGCTCCGCGGCCTCTTCCTCGGCCTCTTCCTCGGCCTCTGCCGCGGCCCCGCAGCCCAGTGCCGAAGCCTCCTCGGAAGCCCCCCCGGGCCGCTCCCGCTCCTCCCGCAGCACCGGCGTCGTCCGCCATTTGCTAGAACACAGAGGGAGGCCCCGTCACACACCGAACCGCCGCTGCCGCGCCGCCGGGAACCGCCAGAGCCCGATGGAGCCGCGCCGGGGCGATTGGGGGCAGATGGTGCAGGGATGGGGGCGGATGGAGCGCGGATGAGGCCGGATGGAGGCGGATGCGGGCACAGGCCGCGCCGCCATCGCTCCCACCGCCCCCCGCCACTTACGTGATCTCTCAGCGTAGAAGGCCGCACGCCCCCACCGCTCGCCCTTTTATAGTCCGCGAAGTCTCGCGAGAGTAGCGCCCCGCGCCGTGAATAACGAAGCGAGTGGCCGTGCAGGGCAGCGGCTGCCGCGCCCTTATTCAGGTTGCGGGGCGGGGCCAGCCCCAGCGGGCGTGCGCATGCGCGTGCGGCCCGTATATAAAGAAGCGAGCAGGGGCGGGGCGCTCAGTGTGCGGTGAGCAGGAGGTGGGTGAAGGCTGTGTTGTTGCTGCGTGGGAGGGGGGCTGTGGTGCTTTCTCGCCTTCTGTGCTTACTGATCTCTCCAAATACTTCTCCGGGGTGTTTGTAGGGTGCTGTCTGAGAGGGGTGTGGCCTCGGAAAGGGCTTCGGGGGGGGGCCAGGCGCAGTCTGAAAATCACCGGGGGCCTCCCGTGGCCCGCGGTGAGGTAACTGCGCCCACAGCATCGCGGAACATTAAAGCTTGTTACCCACGGCCCGGTGTGGGGAACGAAACCCGTGTTCCGATAAACCCGCTGGGGTTCCCCGTAACCCCGGGGCTGGGGTGGGCGGGGAGGCCGCGGCTGTTCCCGAGGCGTTTTCCTCTTCAGCCCCTTTTTCTCCCTCCCTCAACCCCTTTTATTTATCCCCCCCAGCCCCTTTTTCCCCAGGGAGACCGTTTTCTTGATGAGCCTCTTTTCTTTCCCCCAGCAGGTTCTGGAGCTGCCCTGGACGGACCTTTGCCCATCTTGCCCTCATCCTACACCCGCAAATCCTTCTCCCTCTTTGCTGCCGGCGAGGACGGGCTCTGCAAAGCAGGAGATGCTGCTCTGGACGGCGCCCGACCATCCCCACAGCAACACTTTGCGTTTAACCATCGTGTATTTTTTAAATATGCAATAAAAGCTGAATCTTTGCAATGCTCTTTTGTCAAAAATCTGGAAATAATCATCCCAATAATCCCAATTTCGCTGAGTTCGGGGCGGGGTGGGGGGAGCGCCGGGGATTCCCAGCCCTCGGTTCCTGGTCGCTGTGCGGGTAGGCTGCAGGGAGGGGGGGTGTCCCCTTCTCCTGCGTGGTGTTGACGTCACTGGTGACGTCGTTTATGACGTCATTTTGGCGCGCCGGAAGCAGCGAGAAGCACGTGCGACGCGGCATGGCGGAGGCGGCCAACGCCGTGCGATTCAAGAGCAAGTGAGAGCAGGGAGGGAGGGGAGGATGGAGGGACACACGGGCACAGGGAGGGATGCCCGGGGTGGGCAGGCTGCAGGGGCTCCTCCTTTACCCCGCTCGGGTTCAACTCTGGCTCTTTCTCTCCAGCTACGCCGTGTCCAGGAGGATCGAGCCCTTCTACAAGGGAGGCCGAGTGCAGGTAAGGCTGGACAGGGATTCCCCCCTGTGCCGGGGACCCCCCCTGTGCCAGGCTCGGAACACTCCCCTTCTCCCCTCTCTGTTCCCCGCAGCTCAGCCGCGATGGGCAGTTCATGTTCTGCCCCTGCGGGACCCGGCTCAGCATCATCGCGGTGGAGAGCGGAGCCCTGCAGAGCCTGCAGCAGGTGAGCAGCTCCTGCCCAACGGCTCCTGCGCTTTGCGGGGAGCTGCTGGGTGTGCTCAGTGCACGGAGAATCCCAGACTGGGTTGG
>WEIS01007873.1:245-19660 GCA_013389965.1 Todus mexicanus | reverse complement strand
GATGGTGGCGGCGGCGGCGGCCTGCGGGGTTAGGCCGCCCCTCGGCCCCGGGCCTCAGGGGGTTGTGAGGCGGCGCGATGCTGCTGCTGCTGCTCTGCCTTCTCCCCCTGCTCTGCACTGCCCTGCTCTGCTCTGCTCCTCCCGCCTGGGCGCGGCTCTCGCCGCCCCTTGTGCGGCCGCTGCGGCTCTGCCGGGCCCGCCGGACACCGGAGGAGAAGGGATGGAAGGAATTGGGAGGGACGAGAGGGCGCCCCGAGGTGTCCGGGAGAAGGGAGCAGCCGCGTTCCCCTCCCGCGGTAACCTCAGGCCTTGGTAGCGGGGCTTGCGGGGCTTCTCCTCAGCTGGGATGGGTGTAGCTTGGGGTGGGAGTGGGAGAGGTGCTCGGCGGTGAAGTCTCCCCAGGGGTTCGTCTCTTCCAGGCTTGTAGTGCTGTGGAGTAGCGCTGTTGCTGCCTGCTGTCCCCCCTTTCCTTGCCCTTATGTGTGAGTATATCTAGTGCTAGTACCTATAGACCACTGAGGATGGGCTTTAGTGCGGATCAGAAGGCTTGAATCATTCTCATATCGTCCTCAAATCTTCCTCATATCGTCCTCAAATCTTCCTCATATCGTCCTCAAATCACTCTCAAATCACTCTCATATTCCCAAAACATTCTCACCAGCGCTTTCGTGGGCTCAGTATATGCGTAGTATATTAGCCGTCCGCATGCCTACGTTCTTTTCCCCCAGTATTTACTACTGTTTCTATTACGCGCGGGACGCGCCGCTTTTCACATCGCTTTTTAGAGGTTTCCCGGCGAAGCTGCGGCTTGGCTCGCTGCGGCGCTTCGTGATCGTCGGGGACCTGTTGTGAGGGCGCCTGCTTGAACGGCGTTAAGATGATGTGTTTAGGAGATCGTGAAAAGCCACAGTCAACTCACTTCAGCTTCTCGTGAACGTACCGGGAGAAATAGGTCATTTTTGAGTACACTCAGATGAGTAAATCGTGTAGTCTCGTGAGCTGCGTGTAAATGTCGCGTCTCTTCCCTGGTGATTTGTGCCTATGCAGTAAAAGGGTCGCGTAACACTCGCACCAAAACACAAGGAAGGATGTTGCTGCTTATTTAGTATTTGTTTTGGACAGGTGCTGCTGCTTGTTGTTGTTGTTTTTTCCAGGCAGGCTTTTTTGTTTTGGTCCCCTGGTTACGAAACAGACCAGAATTGGTGCGAATCCTTCAATTTCTCTTCCTTAATTTAGCGGCTGTTGCATTTGGAGAATAAATTTTATATGCGTGAATAAGGCACCCATTATAAGACTTCACAGGAACTGACTTAGGGTTAGTTAATTATTAATTACTCATCTAATTTCTTAATGTAGAAATGCTTGAATTTAGAGTCGAGCATCACCGTATCTCATAGTGAGTATCTAAGGGAGCGAAGCAGATTTGCGAACTGGAATTTAGGCTGTTAAATAAAACTGGCTTCATTAAAACACTAGAGTTCAGAGGGGAAAAAAACCCCCAAACACCTACTTTTCTGTACATAGATAATTTATGGCTGGATCTTCCTGGAGACATCCCTGGCCCACTTTATATATATATATTTTTTTTTTTTCAAAGGCTAATTTTCCAAAACAGGTCAAGTCTTTCCACAAAACAGAAACGCCCTTGGGGATGGAAACTACCTCTCTGCTCCTCAGCGTGGAAGGCGGGTTGCCAAGTGTTTATCCAGCGCTAATTTTATTTCTGAGCAGGTATTTCCTTTAGTGTTTTAACTTCCTTTAGGAGCAGAAAAACAGGAAAGAAGCTGGTAATGAGGAGCGCGTTGGGACCGAGCGCTTTGGGAGCCTGGAGTCTCCAGCTTCTGTGTAGTTTCACAAAGTTGTAACCTCGGAGTTGTAACTCGCCTCCCAAGCGTGATACGTACGGAAAATAGTAGTAGTCCAAGTGAGGGGTAATTTGCGGGATGATAACGCTGTAGGGATAAATGGGTCCTCGGGTTTTTTGGTAAAATTTCATGTCGTTGCCTTATTAGACTCTCCTTGATGTCCTGGGGTTTCGGGACTGCAGTGCTATCAAAGACACCTTTGATGGCTTCAGAAGAGAGGAAAACTTCCAAGCCTGGAACTGCTTCATCAATTACCTATTTCTTTTTCGCTGCCAAGGATGCAAATTCGATACATTACTCGGGAATCTAGAGCTTCCAACTCCTTTTTTTCTTCTTTCTTTCTTTCCTATCTTTGAGATCTCTTGGCTGAGTGTATTGATGTACGGAATTGATTTGGATGGGTTTTAGTCCTTGTATTTCCCCCCTCGCTATTAGGCTAATCAGTTTGAAGCGTGTAACTCTGCGGATCCTTAATAGCGGCAGGAATTTAAAGAGCGGGAGCTTGGTGCTCTCTTTGCTACCTGGGAGGATCGCTGTCTCTAGACACATGGAGGCTTGTGGAGCTTGGCTTACGGTGGGTTCACTTCTGAATTCTGACGTTTTATTCTGTTAAAAATAGTGAATGACTCACTTCTTTAGACGTGTTTTTACTTGCGATTCGTGTGAAGCTGCCCTTGGATGGAAAGAGGAATTCGATTAAAAGTGCACAAAAGTAGTATTGAAAGCTTATATATATATATATATTAGTTAAAACTTGATTAAATAAGTTGAATGGCCAGGGAAATCAGTTTTGTTTTTTCTCTTCTTCTTTCGAACGTACAGGTTTATTGAAATGCGAACTGTAGTTAGAATTCAAGAGACGTTCTGAAGATGCAGACAGGAACCTGTGAGGCTTTCGCCGATCTTTAAGCGTTTCCTAGAATTCTGTTGGAATTTAGGCATCTCATCTGGCAGACTTCTTCATGGGATTTTCAGAAGAACTTCGTTCTTTTCCTAGTATCAAAATACCTGAAAAGAACTCGGCCAAACAAAGCGTGTCTAGGTATCTGCTTTGCCTCTATTCTAATTTGGAAAAAAACCCCAAGCAGATTCCTTCAACTGGACTAATTAAAACCAAATATTATACTTAGATATCTTATACCTTTCCCAACTAATTAAATTGGAAATAGTCAGCGTGCTTATTCCAGGTTATACATTGGAGTATCATGGTAACAATTCCACTTACACGTATCTATCTCTGTTTATCAGTCATTGCCTGACCTCAGAAGATAAACAGATTCAGGGAAGGCAATTAATAACCTGTCCCATAATTAATTAACATCTGATGACTAATTTCTGGAATGCTGTCATCAGATTTGAAGTACAAGTGTTAACAGCCACCTTGTTAAAATTACTTGAGCTAAAAGGAATAATTACTTAAAACCAAACCCTCTTATCAACCTGTTAATTAACGCTGCTCTCCAGCTTGTTCGGGAGTTGCTTTGTAGATCTGTAGATGCCTTTTTCAACGTCGTCGTTTTTCTGTTAGCCGAGGTCTAAGAGCTTCGTGCCGACCGAGCGCGGCCCAGTGAGAGGCGTTAGGTTGGGACTGGGGAGAAGCGAGTCTCTTGCAGTCCTCCTTTGGCAGGTACATGGCTTTGGACAAGCTGGTTCTTATTTCAGTGCCTCAGTTTTTCAGCCTGTGAAGCGAGGGAAGTATCTGCTTGAAAATTGTCTTGAACTCTTCAGAGAGCCGTGAGAGAGGCGGGTATTCTGCAATGGCTTTCCAGGCACAAAATGACGTTCTTACGCCACTTATCCTAATGATTTGAACAGATTTCGCTTCTCTTGGGCAAAAGACAACATGAATGAGGGTAATTTTAGACCAGAAATTCAGAGATCCTTGATGGATTTACCGTTCTGAGGAGCATTTAGTGTGGTTCCTTTACAAGGGGGTGGGACGTGACTCCCGACTTTGGGACAAAGAGAAAACGTCGCTCTTTAGTTATTACTGGCAGCAAAACGCAGCCTGGATGTGGAAACAGGGATAATTTACGTAGCGTGGAGCACGTCACAGGGATGCGATGGTTTCAGGTCAGCTGCAAAGCAACAGCTCCAGCTTTGTAAAACCCTAGTTCAGAGGTAGTTCGCATCCCCTAAATGTTCTGCCACGAGGCTCCTGTGATCTCCTCAAACTTTTGAGTATGACCCCAAGTAGCAGAAATGTTCCAGCTATTTATAGTAATTAATTTCACAGTTACAGCTTGTCGTGTGTTGAACAGGTTCTGCTTTTTCAGTTATCGACGGTCAGCCGCGTGCTGCCAAAAACGTCTTTAATCTTACCAGCAGGTGTATATCCCTTCCTCCGAGGCATCCTCCGCTGGTTCTCTTACCTAATGACTTCACCAGTGCCTATTAGTTCTGCTTTTTTTTCCCCCACTTCCAAACATTTATATCCTTTAAAATGACGTCAGGGTAGGAAGTTAGGATATCGACGACTACTTTTACTACTGAGCAGATCTTAATCCACCGACTCCTGTTGTTCTTGAAACTTTACTCCTAAGCCAGGGGAAACGATGCTGCCGAGAGACCCGGGATACCACTAGAGCCACGAGCTATTTATTTCTGTGGGCCTAACGCGCTGAGCAAGTCTGCGCGGCTCCGCTTAAAAGTTCAGTGCAAAATCCGTCGATGGATTAGGTTGCACGCGAAGCCGTCATCAGATAACCGGGACGGTGGTCAGGGATGCGGAGACGGGATGCTTGCTAACTCGGCGAGAAGCAGCCGTGACTCGAAGCTTTACGTCAGCGGTATCTTTGTATATCCCTGACAAACTGGTGGTTTCCTGACTTCAGCAGTTAACCGCACCTGAAACTCGCAAGGTCTGAAGTCAAGCCTCCTGCTGATACCTGTTGTTACAGCAGACAGTGATTTCTCCT
Source organism: Todus mexicanus (assembly GCA_013389965.1). Lineage (NCBI taxonomy): Eukaryota > Metazoa > Chordata > Aves > Coraciiformes > Todidae > Todus > Todus mexicanus. The sequence continues at coordinate 14,877 of WEIS01007873.1, read as the reverse complement.
CCTTCCTCCCCAAAATATTAACACTTTTTCTGCTTCTCTTAATTAACCGGCTTCAGCTGAACAAACAGCGAACGCTGGGGTTGACTGTTTTGACTGTTTCCCAGTTAAACACCCGGTGAAAACGAAGAGTTTTGAGATTCCCGTTTGCGGATATTTCGTCACCAAAAAAGATCAGTGGCGCTAAATTAGTAGTAATTAAAGTGGCATTAATTAAGCGTATCTGTTTCAAGTGAGTGAATGTTAAAAGACAGCTGGCTTTGAATTGTGTTACAGGCAGGGCTCTGTTGAAACAGCAGATCTTTGATACGGCTGGCAGGTATTTCTCCAGCCTTCATCTTCCACTAAATAGTGTCTTTTTTTGTGTGTGTGGAATTTCAAGTATGTCATTTCAGGTGAGGTATTTCTGCGTTCTACCCTTCATCACGAGGAGGAGAAATACCCAAACAAGAAGCCAGCCTTTGTTAGCGTGCGGTCAGCACTTTATAACCGCTCTAAATGTGGGGTGTTTTTTTCACCCCTTGCTATTCCAGCATCCCTCTGCTCCCATCATCTCCTTGTTTCTCTTTTCTCCTGCCTGCAGCAGTCATGCTCACCTGGCTGTACGGGAATGACTCAGAAAGGGGGGGGAAAAAACGGAATGTGAAATGTTAATAAGCGTTGGGAATTTAGGTTGTTAGGGGGTTTTTTTTAGCTCCGGTTCTGCTTGTTCTCTGGTAGGGTGGCAAAGGTGAAATAAATGGGTTGCTGATGACGTTGAGAGTTTAAGCTGGAAAATGATGGATTGTTGAAGAAACTGCGTTGGTGTTTATCGCGGCCTGGTATTGATGAGCTTTCAGTCGCCAAAAACACAGAAGTAGAAAAAGTAGCTGCTTAGGATGGAACTGAAATAAATGCGGCTCTCTTATCAGTGGTTGAAGGAGATGCACCGGTGCCTCGGGGGAAAACTGGGTAATTCATGAAAGAGGAATAAAGTCTCACTGAATCTCATTTTAACTCTCCAGCCTTAGAAGTCGTGTTGACAAAACAAATTACCGTAATACACAAGTCTAGGTCTTGATGAGGATTAATGTACAAACGCTTCTGCTTTTCATTTCTTTTCGATGCTTTTTGTTACATTTTTTTTCTCTACGAGAGTTTTAGTGCAAGTAACTAAGTATTAAGAAATAGTAATAATTAGAAACAGTTTTGTTAGACAATTACTGTCAAGGGGTAACCGTGAAAGGTTTTTTTTTTTAAGAAGTGCTAATGTGGAAATTAATTTTATTTTCCTGCTTTCAGTCACTCAAGCGCAGCCACTGATCGCGAGATGTTACCGCCAGATCTACCTCAGACTTGGCTTTTGCTCGTTCACGTGCCGTATCACAGATCTCCACAGGAGCTCTGCAGACACTCTTGAAAGTCTCTGAACAGATTGTGACATCAAGTCAAAGCGTGATGACCTAAGAGCAGGTCAAAGTCTGAACCATTGATTCAGCAGCCCAAGATAACCCTGCCTTTTTTTATCGCTATCGCTTCTGAAGGCCACAGACCTCCTGCTGTTTCTTCCCTGCTTACTTCAGAAACATTCAGCTGACCTTTCTCTGGCGAAAAGATCCTGACTTTTCTCTCTGGTCCTGGAAATATTAATGGAATACAGTCATGTCTACCCAGGACGAGAGGCAGATAAATACAGAATACGCTGTATCCCTGTTGGAGCAGTTAAAATTCTTCTATGAACAGCAGTTGCTCACTGACATAGTGTTGATTGTCGAGGGCACTGAATTTCCCTGCCATAAGATGGTCCTGGCGACGTGCAGCTCGTATTTCAGGTAAGTGTTCAACCTAGGATCCGTTAATTCTAGAAAATCTGGGTTTTAAATGTAGCAGTTACTTAATCGATGAACAATTCACGTGTTGCAGAGAGTTTTAAAGATCAATCAACTAAGTAAAAAGCCTAAATCTTACTTGCCAGCATCCAAAAAGAGTAATATTCGTTTTCCAGCATCCTGTGGCTTCCTCTGGATAGGTACAGTAGTTTTTACAATTAAAAAAAATAATCATACTTCTGAGAGTTTGTTTTCTTTAGGGAGTTAAGCATCTGAATAATCGGTGAATTTGATACTCGTCATACTTCATTTTAAAATATTTAACCATTTTTTAACATCCCAAGGTAGGGTAAGAAGGGATTATTGAGACTTGGCTCCGGGAGTTCCATTGTCAAGTTTATTACAAGTATTGTTTTTACTAGAAGCTGAAGGTAGGGGGGACTGTTCTGCGAGTTCATGGCTTCCTTTTCTGAGTAACTTGTTTTCTCTGCTCAGCAAAGAAGCCAGAAACTCTTCTCCTGACTGAAATCTCGCTGCAATGCAACGGGAGGGTTTTTTTGCCTGCATTTTCTTGTGTTTTCTTCCCCCCACTGAGATGCTGTTGCAGTATGTAATTCACTAGCTCCTGCTTCCCAGGTGTCCTGCTTTGTCTTCTAAAAAGTTCTTATAAATAAGATCCATCGGGTGCTACTACTTATTGCAGATACTTCCGTAGTAAAGTCCTAGAAGAGCAAGGCGCCGTGAATTTTCCGCCGTGATTAATAGAACTATTCCAGGATTAATTTATTCCTCTCAGAGAAGTTTCCACTGTTACTGGTTTTCGTGTTGATTTTTTTTTTCATCTTGGATGAGCCTGGTACAATTTATATCGACAAGGATCGTGCGATCGCTAGGTAAAGATTACCGGCGGTGGCCTTGTGCAGGTGACAAGAGTTCCAACAATCTGTAAAATCACAGCCACTGGAAGCGCGGCCGGGTTTGCTGTGGGTGGCTAATCCTAAGGCTGGAAAACTGTCAGGAGCGCCGCACGCGGCGTGCTGCCTCAAAACACGCAGACACATCGCTTATTCATAGGTGTTCGGTTATTATCTGCGGAGCCAGGTTTGGGCGCCGGTTAAAAGAAGCCTGGAGCTGGCGGTTTTGTCGTGTTCTGTTTTTCTTCTCTATTTCGCTTTACAAAAAGATGCTCGGCTTCCTAAATTTAGCTGGGTTATGAAAAATTGATAGCCCTGAAGGAGGCCGTGCGGAGAGGGAGAACAGAGAAGCATCTCTCGGCGTGATCCAGCCATCGGGCATGGCTGCAGTCAGTTTACCTTCCCTTATCTACTTAATTTAGCTTAAGTTATCTACTTCTGGAAATTATGGCTGCCTTCTTCTGGTTCCTCACACCACCTTTCTAGGTGACTGAAGCCGTCCAGGCACACTGGAAATGGCTGCTTCTGCCAGGTACAGAATATGGGCACGTATTTTGTGTGTGCTCCTTTTAATTCCCCATCCCTAGGGAAGTCACTGGCTTAGCACCGTTGCTCTCCTCAATAGATTTTCCTCCAAAGGTACTGGGCAGCTTGTGGAGCTGTTTACCACCCAGGAAGCAGAACGTTAAGGTGCTGGTGGAGAAATTTTAGAGGCCTTCTAGGCACACAGCTCAACCTTCCACAGGTTCTACCTCCTTTGGGCAAGTTTTGACTACTTGTAGAGACCTCACCCTCTTCACAGCGCAATGCTGTGCTGCGGCAGCCCAGCTCCAGCCCATGTGAGCAGCACCAGAACCAGGTCCTCTGACAGCTGCCTCTTCTTGGCTACGAGGAGTCGTTCGTCTCTGCTGGCACTCGTACTCTTGCTTATCTTTAGAAAGCTGCATGGCAAGTTGATTAAGTCACTTGGCCATCAGTGATGCCTCCTAAAACACAAGTTGCCCTGAGCTAAGGAGCTTAGAAGAAGACAGAGAGATGGGGCAGGAGGGAGTGGTGGTGGGGCACCGTCTCTGGATCGCTTGCTTCTTGGAATAGCTTTGCTCAAGGAGTGGATCTTCCTGTCCCCTTCACCTCTGCAGCTGGAGGCAGGACTGTAGGTGCACCCACCGCCCCTTCAAACTTCTCTCCGATCTGCTCCCCTAAAAAGCCCCAAATAAATACCAAGAGTCTTGAGGTGAAATTTCAATACGATCATAAACCTGAATTAATATAAAGCTCTTCCAAATCAGCATCCCCCAGTTTGGGAAAGCTGGCAAGCAGCTGGTTTACAGCAGTAGAGTCCAGTTAGTTCTTAACTGTGTTGCAATTAAAAACCCAGAATGGGCACTAGGTATAGAAAGCGTTAGGGAAGCAATCACCTTTCTGTAAAAATAAATTGCCTTTCTGCTTTTTCTCAGGAAGGAATGGAAATACATGAGGCTTTTTTAATTATTATTATTATTATTCAGACCAAGTTGTAGTTTCTCCTGTCATTCATTTTTGTCTACAAACTTGTAAGTTCTTTACTGCACATGAAGGTGTATGTAAGAACTGCTTTGTGGAGTGCTATTCCTTGCTCTGTTTTCGGAGCTTTCTCCTCTTCCCAAAGGAGTGTGCTTTTTGTGATGACTTAGTTCAGTCCCTTTTCTAACTAATGCCGCTTAAACAGCTAGGATTCAGATTCTAAAGCAAACGTTTCAACAGTATTTGGTGGAGGATCCCAGATGTTTCTCCCCTGTCCACCTTCTCCACTTGCAGTCGCTGTGAAGCCTCCGAGGCGACTGTTGAAGAGTTCAGGACCTGCTGTTGATCTTTGCCTCAATATTTGTATTTCTCCTCAGAGCCATGTTCATGAGCGGGCTCAGCGAGAGCAAACAAACCCACGTGCACCTGAGGAACGTCGATGCAGCCACCTTACAGATTATCATCACTTACGCGTACACGGGTAACTTGGCGCTAAGCGACAGCACAGTAGAACAGCTTTATGAAACCGCCTGCTTCCTACAGGTAGGAGTGGTTTATTTCCAGTACAAAGCAGCTGCTTCTAATCTCGCAACCAGTTTTTTTTCCTTTGATCTTTTCTGTTTAGTCATTTCCAAATACCCTTGTTGGGTTTGCTCAGCACTTGCCAGGTGTTTCACGTAGCCATCCCTCGCTGCTTTACGGTCCCCGTGGAGGGTGCGAGTGAAACAGGGCACTTCCATCACTTAGACAGGTTAGCTCCTCCAGCAGACATGATTATGGGATGGACTCGATCACTGTGAAACAGTTGGGTAAATCACTGCTGTATTTTTGCGTTATATTATTCCAGACCTAAGCTCGGTTGTTCCAACGCTGACGTGTTGGTACTTTAACTGCTGCCGGTAGGTGAAGGAATAGATTTTATCCGGCAAATGCTCAAGTGCGGTTCTTCTCTTCGCATCGCAGGTAGACGACGTGTTACAACGATGCAGAGAATACTTAATCAAAAAAATCAACGCCGAAAACTGCGTGCGCCTCTTGAGTTTTGCCGATCTCTTCAGCTGCGAAGAGTTAAAGCAGAGCGCCAAGAGAATGGTGGAGCACAAGTTCACAGCTGTGTACCACCAGGAGGCTTTCATGCAACTGTCACACGATCTACTGATAGATATTTTAAGCAGCGACAATTTAAACGTGGAAAAAGAGGAGACGGTTCGCGAGGCCGCGATGCTGTGGCTGGAGTACAACACGGAATCGCGGTCGCAGTATCTCTCCTCTGTTCTTAGCCAAATCCGAATCGACGCGCTTTCCGAAGTCACGCAGCGAGCCTGGTTTCAAGGCTTACCGCCCAACGATAAATCGGTGGTGGTGCAAGGGCTGTACAAGTCGATGCCCAAGTTTTTCAAGCCCAGATTAGGTATGACAAAAGAGGAGATGATGATATTCATCGAAGCCGCTGCTGAAAACCCCGGTAGCCTCTATTCTTCTGTCTGCTACAGCCCCCAGGCAGAAAAAGTTTACAAACTCTGCAACCCTCCTGCCGACTTGCATAAGGTCGGGACGCTTGTCACTCCCGACAACGACATCTACATAGCGGGGGGGCAGGTTCCTCTGAAAAACACGAAAACCAATCACAGTAAAAGCAGCAAACTCCAGGCTGCCTTCAGGACCGTCAATTGCTTTTACTGGTTCGACGCGCAGCAGAACACTTGGTTTCCAAAGACGCCGATGCTCTTCGTTCGGGTAAAGCCATCCCTGGTCTGCTGTGAAGGATACATCTATGCAATCGGAGGCGACAGCGTCGGCGGAGAGCTCAACAGGAGAACTGTGGAGCGATACGACACCGAGAAGGACGAGTGGACCATGGTGAGCCCGCTGCCTTGCGCGTGGCAGTGGAGCACGGCCGTGGCGGTTCACAACTGCATCTACGTCATGGCCCACAACTTGATGTACTGTTATTTCCCCAGGTCAGACGCTTGGGTAGAGATGGCCATGAGACAAACGAGTCGATGTTTCGCTTCGGCCGCCGCTTTCGGCGATAAAATCTTCTATATCGGAGGACTGCACATTGCCAGCAATTCTGGGATAAGGCTCCCGAGCAGTACTGTGGACGGGTCTTCCGTAACGGTGGAAATCTACGATGTGAATAAAAACGAATGGAGAATGGCGGCCAACATCCCCGCCAAGCGCTATTCTGACCCGTGCGTCAGAGCCGTCGTCATCTCCAACTCTTTGTGCGTCTTTATACGAGAAACCCACATGAACGAGAGAGCCAAGTATGCCACCTATCAATACGACCTGGAACTCGACCGCTGGTTTCTGAGGCAGCACATATCGGAACGGGTGCTGTGGGACCTGGGCAAAGACTTCCGCTGCACCGTAGGGAAGCTGTATCCCTCCTGCCTCGAAGAGTCCCCGTGGAAACCTCCGACCTATCTCTTCTCCCCAGACGGAGCCGATGAGTTCGAGCTGGACGGGGAGATGGTCACGTTACCACCCGTATAGCTCCCAAATTAAGACTGCACGGCTCGCTCTGTGCTCGGTTATCTCGACAGAAGTGGTTGGGAAAGAACAGGTCTGGAAGCAACCGTCAAACCTGTCTCGGATGAGTTGTATTCTTACACCCTACCTATCACTTGCTGCCGTTCAGTACGGATCAGTGAAACGAGCAGCTAGGCTTCCATAATCTGAAATACTATTACCTGGTAATCGAGAAGCGTATATGTGTATTACGAGCTTAAGCATCTCACTTGTCTCAAGAATTCATTTCTAGTTCTATGAAGTCTCCGTTCAGGAAAAATTAGCTTCAATTAAAAAAAAAAAAAAAAAGGAAAAAAAAAGAAAAAATAAGAAATAAAAACGAGTAGTTACCGTTTCTAGGCTGATGTTACAACTCTTTTCAAAGTATCTTCCAGTTATATTTGAACTACTTCTGGATATTCTACTTAAGTGCTAGTTATATAATTGTGTCAGTGTGGCCTAATTAAAGGACCGCGCCGCACTTACTTAATACTAATAATCCACGTTGGTATAGTAATGCCATGAGAAGAAAAAGAAACAAATCCCATGGATCTACCTGTGGTAGGAAGGGTAGATCTTCCATTGTATGGCGACATGCAGGGCAAACTGACTGCAGGTTCAGTCACGCTGTATTCTTTAGGTGCATGTAGTCTTTATTTTCACTAACTTATACCTGTCTATTTAGAACACAGGTCTTCCAAGCAGCTGGTAGTTTACCAGGTGTGGACTTTTTAAGTTGCTGGGCTTGCAATAGGAATTGTCAGCCCCTCATTTAGTGCGGGTCTGGGCGGGGCTCGAATCGGTCGAGGGCTCCACGCTCTGTATTACAGTAACATTGGCTCATGTATATTACTTCCTGCTGCTGATGTATTATTATTATTATATTTTTTTTTTTCCTCCATTGTAAAACACAAAAAGTTTTAGTGTGGATTTAATTAACCAGGTCTTTATTTTCTGTTAATTTAATAACAAGCATTACTGTAGTGTGATTGTGTATAGATACCCCATAGCTATCAGGTTTTTTTTTTACTTTCAGGGGGGGGAGGGAGAAAGGGAAAAAGGGGGAGGGGGAGCAAAAACCGTTCAGGAATATCCTGTGCTGTGCGTGCAGGAGAGCAGATGACTAGTGCTGCTCTGGCATTATTAATCCCAGGAACCACTAGCAGTAGCGGGGCGCCGCCAACCTAACATTGAACACAGGTGCTTCATGACAAAACCTTTACTAGCATGTTCAGCTGCATCATGTTCTGGCACTGTATTTTGAATGACATTAATTTATTAAAAAAGACTGAATCCAGCCGAGTCGGAGCGTGCTTTTTACCGGTAACGACACCCTCCCACCGCGCGCACGCTCGCCAGCGAGGGGGTTGGGGAAGGCAGCTTAAAACGCCTGGAGGTGGTTGGAGTTGATGTCAAGGTCTTCTCCAATCTCACGATTCTGTGATTCTGAGACCAGGGTGTTAGTCGGTGAGTGAAAGCTGGAAATGAGGTATTCCAGTCAAACCGAGCATTACATAGAACTCGAATACTTGAATGCCCTAATGTGATTTCAGTGAATCGTCGTTTCTCCAATCACGGGACAAATTCTACTCCACGGAAAGTGAAGACCAGCGGTTATTAAGGAGGTAAGGAGGAATCTTTTCCATAAGCTCAGAAAATGGGAGACCTCTTTCCAGTCTGGCCTATTAAAAGCACAGTTGTTTACTCCATCATCCAGCCTCCCACTGGCTTCTTCCTTAATTCTCTTTCTTACTCCAGCAAACACAATCGCAGCTTGCAACAAAGATGACACCCCTGTATTTTGGGGGCTGGAGCTCCAGTGGGATTTACAAAGCTTTTGTCTTAGGCAATTATTAACAGTTTTGACTGGAAAAGGGACTTCAGATAAGAAACCTGCCTTCAATAAAACCCCTCCTAATGCTCTAGGGCATTTTGCACCACGGAGGCATTTATGGGACGCAGAAGAACGATGGCACCGACGCAAAGAAGCAAGCAAGGAATTTTTCTATGAAGGTGCCACAACATGTTTACATTAACCATTACATCAGCTTGTTGGGTTCTCGGTTGGTTTTTTTTTTAACCCCCTGAATTGCTTAGATAAGAGGGGAGGAGACTCAGGGGATCCTGCTGATAGGTCTGTTTATATTGGCTTTAGGACAAGCCCGTGTTCTTCACGCGTAGATGATCCGCAGCTAGTGAAGGAGCACAGGGGGTTTGTGGTGTTACCGAGAACTTCCAGCTCGAGTTTGCAGTTTTATGCGTAATTACTTACCAAAGGGGGAAGAAAAAGAATGAATCGGAATAGGAAATGGGTGACTAAATTGCAGGAGCTGTAAGGCAACAGTTACCTCACAGAACATGGGGAGAACTGCCCTTGATTTTATCCATTTAGGATAAAAATCTCCGAAGAGAGACTGTCTCCGTAACTTCCTGCTAGTCTGCATTTTTTATAGATTCTATTGCTTCTAGATATTATCTGCATTTTACACGCTCTAAGATGATGTAGTACCTTAAGTTAATTTACTGTTAATAACGCGGTACTTAAAAAAATGAGACGAGTCAAGTTGTTGAGCGCTGCTCTGGTGACTCCTAAGAACGTACTATTAGTTCACTGACTTACACAACTAGTTGCTGCAGTCAGTAGTCAGCCCCCAAGGAAAACACAGCTGGCAAACGCCGTTGGCAAGTCTAGATCCTTCCCTTGCATAATTCGTGAAGGAAACCGTGCAGGCAAAGCGTTGTCATGTGCCTGGAAATGGTCACTAGCTGTGGAATGAAGAGAAAACGCTTCTGTGGGAACAAAGACAACAGCTCGGGGGAAAAAACCCGCAGCTCTCGTTTCATAAATAGAGCAAACGGGATTAAAGCCTTCGCAGAGTTCTAAGAGAGTATCTTACTACAAAGCCGCAGCCTAATACCAGCCTACTCAACCTGTACTTGGCTTTGAAGTACGTTTACGTCCAAGTTTCGGTGACTCACCTTTGTACATCCTCACGCTTCGCTATATTTGCACAAAGTTTCTTTCTTTTCTGGTAGAACTGCTTTGAAGTTGGTCCTACATCGGTTCAATTCCCTCTGCCTGAAGTAATAAATAGAGCGGTCTGGCCGCTGCTAATTTTTAAGGCCTCTGCTCAATTTTACAGTTCTTTTAAAATACATAACTAATTGCAAGTTTAATTTTCGGTTGGCGGGGACCAGTCAGATCTAGGGCAGTGAACTATGTCAAACTTTACAGAGAACAGGGTCAGAGGGGTAGTTTGTAAAACTATTTCCCCCCAATTCAATTCTAAAAATTAGTTCTTCAAGATTTAAAGAACCGGTTTTCACCACAGTTCTCATTTCCCTCCTCAATGCCCCTGTCAAGGTGCGCTATCGCCTGCCCCGCTGCAGCTCCAGCTAAGGAACACCCAGGGCCAAACCTGCAGACCACTGAACTTACTGACAGGCTGGTGCTTTTCCTCCTCTATTTCCCATTTCCAGCTCCCTTCAAATTGTTTCCTCTGTTTGGATCTGGATTCTTACGTGAAAGGAGCTTCAGTTTATGCGGACTCTTAATACCAGTTTCTTTCCGCTTCGTGCTCCAAGTTCTGTTTATTTTCCCTCTAAAATTATTTAAAGTGTCTCCCTCCTACGACGCTTGTCACGAGCACAATTGGGCATGGCAGAGTTCTTACTCACAGAGCTCACAACCCGGAGGAGGAGTCCTCGCAGACTGAATCGAGCGCAGGCATCGCTCACGACGGCGGGAGGCAGTCTGGAGGAAATCCATACACGCCTCTGAGTTGTGGCGTGGAAGAGGAGGTGGGTAAACGGCCTGAAGCAGCAGGTGAGGGCAAGAGCTGGGTCAGAACCGAGTTACCGTAACTGTGATGTGGAAGAAAGGACTAACAGAAAAGATGGGACAGGCGTGAAGAACAGTAATAAGTCTGTGTGTGTGTGTGTACTCTCACAGAAAGGGGGATAAAACCCTGGGATGGGCTGCCCAGGGAGGTGGGGGAGTCAGCGTCCCTGGAGGGGTTTAAGGCCAGACTGGATGCCACACTTAGTGGCAGGGTTTAGCTGAGTGGTGGTGGTAGGGCCTAGGCTGGACTCGATGATCCCAGAGGTCTTTTCCAGCCTCAGTAATTTGGTGTTCTCACCTCCTGCTCTGAAATGCTGCTCTGCTGTGGCTCGGTAGCACTTGTGGAACCAGACACCTTTATTGCAGCTCAGCCTTGTACATAAACCATGAGCGAAGTGCTCAGGTACGACCGGTCACCTGAAGCGTTACGTGACTTCATCTCTTCAAACGCTAAACCATCCTGAATACGTACATGCACTCTGCTGCCTGAGGATCACCAAAGAGCCAGCAAACAGGACAACAAAAGGTACTTAAGAAGGCAGTGACGTAATGCAGACCTTACAGTCTATTCAGAATATGTGCTAAACATCTAACTAAATCTTGATGCTGAGATTTTTAAATCAATGTTAAGTCTGAGCGCATGTTTTGATTGAAGGTAAGTAATTAAACAATTTCCACGGTTTAGGAGCGGACCCCAGACTCAGCCAGCTCTTTGGCTCTTTGGTGCAGCACAACACGCGTCAAAATACATCTACACACCATTTATTACGAGCAGCAAAGGTCAGTAACCCCAAGGGTGTATTAGGCAATGTGTTAAGCTCGGCCTTATTTAAATTTTCTTGTCTCAACTGCTGAATTCTCCCCTGTGTGTGCACATTTCATAAAGTCAATTCAGAGATGAAGAATTTGATTCTTCAGCATTCTCCATCTGTTTCATATACTACTGAAGTGATTTTATTCCCCGCGTTGTTCTTAAGGCAACAAAATACCTCTGCATCTGTCTCTGCTTTGGGTAACTATCCGTCCTCTTATTAGATTTTCTTCATGCTCACCCGCTCTAGAGAGCAGCGCTACTTTCTTGCCGATCTAGATTAAGACAAGAAAAGAAGATTTTGTAGATGTTCTCTGCTACTATTCGCAGTCATCACGCTTTTGTCAGTATTAGCCCGTAAATTCAGGTAGGGAAATACTAAAAGCATCTTATTTTCCGTCAGTTGATTTTGGAATAGCGTTACAAGATGAGCAATGTCTGATTAGGTAATTCTGAATCTATATGGGACTTGACAAGTCAGGCTGGATTTCCAAACTCTACCACAAGTGTGATTATCCCACGTATGAGGGTTTGGGTCGGAAGGGACCTTAAAGATCATCTAGTTCCAACCCCCCTTCCATGGCAGGGCCACCTCCTGCTTACAGGGAGTGAAGCAATCTGAGGAAGCTTCGCTACTTGACTATTTAACCAACACAAGCGATCCATCTCTAGGTATTTTTTTTAGTGAATCGAACCAATAACGTCTAATGCTTGATAAAGAGCAGGGTCGAAACCAGAAACATCACAGAACTAAAACTCGGTGCTTACTTTTTCAAGTCCATCTCTCCTCTCCTTCAGTATTAAAAGACTCAGAACACCACGAAGCATTTTCGTCGTACATCTTTAATCGCAGTACAATAATGTAGTGTTTCTGCCTTCAATGAATACTCTCCGTGTTGCCCTTTTTAATGAAAAAAACCACACCCAGCCCCAAACTAAATACCTGCAAGCAAAGGAAATGACACTGTGTGAACATCGTGATGTAAAATCGATCTCTCAAAACAATGGTTGGAAGAAATTTAACACGTTTTAGAGAGTTGCAACCGCTTTCGAGACATCAGCTTCATCTAATTCACCTCTGAACGTCAGTCGAGGCAGTTCGCTTCCTCCTACTGGAACCAGCGGTTGGCCAGATCATTCTTAGGCAGGTACAGTGACAGTTACAGTAGAAGTTTTGAAGTTTTAAAATAGCTCACTAAGGCAGAGAACGGGACGTGCAGCAATTAATGTACTCGGCATCCCGATTTTGACCGGATCTCACAACCCACCCGAACGACGTATTATTTTGAAGCTAAATCTGCGTCCAAATTTTACAGTCGTACCTGAAGTTCTTACTGCTGTAAGAGAGGTCCGTGACTTACTGACGGCTCCGATCAATTCGCGATGAGCGGGGCCCAAGAGGCAATAAAAAGTCACGCTAGGGGATCCTCTTGTCCTACGTTCGCAAAAAGCAACGTCCGCAACCAGTTGAAACGGAAGGGAAATCTCAAAGATTGCCGGTGCCGCGGCAGTGACCGAGATCAAAGCCAGATGCCTGCAAGTGTCTTCTGGTGGGATTAGTATCTTCGAATAATACAGCTTGCTGAGCAGACAGAACTTGAAACAGACTGGATGTCATTTTCAAGCAGCACAAGCGTGAAAAATAATAACCAAATCCACGATCTGTACGTTCCGTGATCAAGCAGCAGTTTCTGTATTTAAAAACTGCGATTCACGCCTTCGCTCTTACAATTAAATACCGCCGCGTTAGTTTCTCTGCTTAGTAATTACTTCTATGGAAATCAGAAGCTTGTTTAGGCAAAACACTGTGTTTAATTACAAAGGTGCTTAAAACAAGATGTACAAGGTCGAACAAGTGCACGGTACCAGAACCCTGATCTAAAAATGATCATTACATTGTGATATCGGAGGAAACCAGCGTCAGACGCGCACAGGAATTCAGGCTACGATGTGAAAATGATTGATGAAAAGTGGTGAAGGTTTTAGTGAAGTGAAATATTAGGTAAACAATACTTAGTCTTGGGGGACCTTTATCTCCTCTATGCGCTCAGGAGGCTATTCCAAATCATAATGCTTGTTAAAACAGAGGGGAGGAAAAGAACGTGCCGTTTGATTTCACTGAAGAGGTTACAACCACTGAATGAAGAAGAGGACGACACGAGCTTAGATGAACCTCAGTGGCTGCACATCTACCTACGGCCCACAAGTGAGTTTAAGCAAATGTCCAAGAGCAAACACACACGTTAATGAAGACCACCCGTTATGAAGATCACTTCATCTGCACCCACTGCATGAGTTTAAAATCCCAGTCCAACTCGCTAGCGGGACGTCAGTTCTTTAAAAAGATGGAAACTGAAGACAAGTTGCTGATTCTATCATCTGTCAAGCAAGGAAAAGAGTCTTGATCAGGGTGTTATGCCTGGCTCCACAACAGAGACAGCCTGGACAGCAGGGAAAAAGACTGCAGAGAAAGATCTGTCTGGTCTTCTTGCCCGTAAGAGAAATACTGCGAAGCATCTTAAGAGTCCCTGTAGAAAGCAGCAAGCTTAGCACTGCAGAGGACACCTCATTCTGCCATTCCTCAGATCAACGTACCGAAGAAAATAATAATAAAAAACCATTCAGCTTTCTGATATCCCTGGGCCAGCGAGGGAGTAAGGGCAATGCAGAGAGCGAACAAATCGGCTGTACAAATTTAGGGCAGAGGAGAATAGTACGGAAGAAACTCAGGCAAGGAGACAAAGACAAGGACATTGAAAAGGGATCCCGGAAGGTCCTGTTTCTATACCTTGTATATACAAAAAACAACCACTTGCCTTGCTCCTCAAACTCACCATCACGAGCTCCTAACCCTAAATTTACCTCATGTGCCTTAAGTTGCTGAAGTTAGTTTTATAGGCGCCTAAATCCTTCGTGCACCTTTATTCAGTCTTCACTACAACGTGAAGCCTGACCACGTAAATCCCAGACGGCAGATAATACCTTAGCCATTTCACAAAAGCAAAGGATTATTTTCGATTATTGTTTTTTCTTATCTACACGCTGAATCGGAAAGCCCTAAGCTCCTCGCAAATAAATACAGCCCTAGTCTCATTTCACCAGAGCTCTTCCTGCCTATCAAGTGTTACTTAGTCTTTGAGTCGAGGAATAAAACAGAAGAGAGCATCAGATGATTTAGGAGATACACAAATACACACAGAGACTAGGAGCAATAGTTGCAGTTCTATAGATACATTTGACTTGT
>WEIS01007865.1:1096-27593 GCA_013389965.1 Todus mexicanus | reverse complement strand
GTGGAAGGGCCGTTGATCCTGACATGTTTTGTTTAACAAGGTGTTTGTCCAAAAATATGAGAAAAGGCCTGTGAAGGTCAATAATGTGGGTAAAACCCTGATGACAGATGATATAGGAGGAGGTGTGCTGCTCCTGAGTACAACTTCTCACACAGAGACAGATGTCCTCATGAAATAGAAGCTCTTTTTGTATTTCATTCACATTGTGATAGTTGCAGCAAAAGCCTACACTACTTAGTGTAACACCAAAAATAATTTACATCATATTTTTTTAACTAATATTTAATGATTAACATTTCATTAAAGTATTTTAGGAATAAATGAAATTTGGGATGTATTGCTAGATTTGTTGTTAAAAGATCGAAAAATTTCAGTCCTAAATTAATGAATTAGACTCAACATGTTATTCATGAGACTTTAAAAGAATCCAAAATGTATTTTGAAGTTGGGTTTTTTTGGCTTTCGAGTGAGGTTCTGCATGGTTTGAATTACTCCAAGAGAAACCAGGGGTGATCTTAAACACCATTTTGGATAGCCTGACTGTTAACTTGAGGAGGTAAGTCATCTTCCAGCTCCAGACACCATCATATAATGACATAAACACAATCCTGGAGTTCCTAGTTGAGGGTAAAATAGTAGGCTAGATCTGAAGATAAAAACTTGTAAAATTTGTATCTTTTTTGTAATTTATTTTTTTAAAAAACTTTATTTTCATCAGCTAGAAGAGTGACCAGAGCATCAATGTGTCTGTGAGACAAAGAATTCATTACTAAAAGAACTGCTGCCTGTTACATCAGCTGGAGTTTGTTTAGATTTCTGGCTTTTAGTCCCATGCCCTGTGCCCTGCAGTAGTGAGGCTTGGAGGTCATATATATGGATGATCTTTATCTCTCTTTGATTAGTACAGAAGAACATAGAGGCTAGGACGGATTAGTTATCAAGTAGACTCTTGCTTGTTACAATTTTTGCTCTCTGAGCTTAAAGAAAATAATTTTAAAGAATTAGCTATTAATGCCTCTAATTTTGGAGCCTCTGAACACATTTTGGTTAAGTATTTTGCACCCTGGATTTTGACATACTGTGCGATGCTGTAGTATTACTACAACACCTGCTTTGAATTCTTCTCTCTCCTACCTGTCAATGCATCATTTCATGCTCCACTAAGTGGTGTGAATAGCAAAACCATCTGTTCATTACTCATGTAGCCATTGTGTGAAATATGAATGAAACATCTCATGTCTGAAAGAGTCATTGTCAGTTGAGTCCAGCTGGTGTGGCTGTATTCTGCCCAGACTCTGGAGTCCAGTTGCTTCCTTCAGTTGTTGTTCTGAGTCTCAGCTCAGTACTTCTTCAAGCAAATGTCTAATATGTGATTTGAAATCTTCTGTTTATTCACTTTCTCCCCTTGGAATTCTACTTTAGGGTTGAGAACCTTGGTAGGACATTGACTACAGCATGAGATTGTTCTTTGATTTTATCCTTGTAGACACAGCTAAGTGAGTAAAATATGCGTATGTACCTACAAATGAAGGAAGGAGATGAGTTTGTTGCGTATTATAGGAAGTTAATGCTTTAAAGAATTAATCTTTTCCCCCATGCTATCTTTACTGAAATAACTTCCATCAAAAGTTTCTCTACCAGGTGTAGAGTTCCATCTCTGTCAAAGCTATTTTTACCATTCTGTCTTTTGGCAGAAAGAATTGTTCCTTGGGAAGCCATCATTGTCAGCACTGCACAGATCAGATGGCAATGGCTTCTAAAATAGCAGGTTAATATCCCTGTCTGACAGGATTAAATGCTTAACAGTGATTCTTGCTTTTACAGCTATCAGGGTAAGTGATGCCATATGCAATGATAAAGATGTGACATTGTTCAGCTTGCCTTTTGGAGAATGATTAAATGACATGCTTAAATCCTTTGTGGCCTTGCAGGTTTGATGGTAGAGAGATGGAACAGAATAGCTATACCTTAAGTGAGGAACACTGGCTAAGTTACCTATCTAAATGTAGTTTGTACTTACAAGTTGAAGGCAGAAGGAACAGCACACACTATTTTCATTTGTAACTAACAAAATCTGTAAATAGTAAAATCTGTCTCCAGTGTGAGCTTTCCTACACCCCTCATGAAGGCACTTATCCCTTTGGGGTGGAATAGACTGAAAGAGAATGCATTCAGTAAAACCTGAACCTGCATCATCTCTTTAGACTTCAGGGTAACATTCTTTTTGTGAATTTTGATATCTGAATATAATTGTCTACATGTGAAGCAGGAGGCTAAGCTTCTATAATAAAGTCGGTAAAGATCTCATTATAAGAATCTAAAGCTGTTCACCTTCTAAAGCAATGTGGTCCAGGGCTCTACAGCTAACTAGATTTAAATACCTATTTTAGGATGAGCTGAGCAGCTGACATGAACTCCGTTGACTGTCATGAGTGCTCAGGTGACTTCTTCACATGTGACCACCTGTGTGTGGCATCTACAGTTAGGTGTCTATCCGTTAATTGGATCCAAGCCTCTCTTTGTGCAGTTCCCAGCAAGGTGAATATGCCTTCTTATAATCCATGAAACAAACTAGAGCATTGCAGCACAAAACCTGAGAAAAGTTTGTCTTGTTGAGATAGAGCTGTAAGGGTCAGGAGAACCCAAGGTTGAAGGTGGGTTGTTTTCTGCATGCAGACTTGTGCAGGCTTTAGCGTTTGTACACCCAAGGCACTGAAGGAGCAGCTGAGCTGTAGGATTTTGAGGCAGTCATAGGACCTCAACAATAAATGTAGGTACTGAAATGGAGATTGATGTCTACATGTCTTTGAGGACTTAGATGTTGGCATTGTAGACGGGTTGCTGGCATATTTAAAAACAGTGTTTGTTGTGGCAGTTTTGTCCACTTCCCTATTTTTTATTGCTAGCTTAGAATTATATAGCTGTGTTGTATGATATTTAATCATTCATACTAGGATATTACAGAAGACAGTGCTAGGAGAGATCTCAAGTCCTAGAACAGCTATTGTAGCTCCAAAGTCAGGATCATCTGTACCAGTATAACTGGACAAGGCCTTGGAAGCGGGGAGCTTGGCTGGTAGGTGCTTGGAGGCCTCATCAACCACTGTCATGATGATAGTCCCAATGACATTGGTTCTGTTACAGGTGTTTTAGGAGCTACTCTTCATGCTTAAGTTTTTTCCACTATGGAGGCAGGAAAAAAGTGTTTATTTTAGTGGTTTTAGTCTTTGGGCTATTAATCTGTAGTCCCTTAGTGTTTTTCATTTGAATATCATGTATTGTTTCACATACAGAAATTACATAATTAATAAAAAATATTAGGAATATGAGAATTCTTAGACTAGATTTTAATGTAAGATTATATGTCTTTTAAAATGAGAAGTAGTAGCTGTCTAGCATAAACCTTCTGACATCAGGAGGAAAACCTGTTGTTCTTTAGTCTCTCTGTTGTGTAGGTTTAAGAGATCCCGTATATAATTAATAATAAAGGGAAATTAACCTTTATATAATTAACTCTTTGTAACACTTCACAGTAGGGTAAAATAGAACCTGCAGGTTTGTGTCATGTGCTATTTCCAAGCTTGTAGGATGTGAGCAGGTTTGGGTCAGCCTTAATGCTAAAAAACCACTCAAAGTTCAGAAATCTGGAAAGCTGCTGGTGTTTGCTTTGCTTAATAAAGCAAACTGTAAGACAAACATTTAATCACAGCATTCTGGTAACAGGGGGCCTGTTTTAATACAGCTCTTTTATTGGCCTCTTTGTAGTTCAGCAATAATAAAGGCGATCCTGGCGGATAAGGTGTTTTCAATGCAAGTCTCATGTGGAACCTTTATTTTCAGACACAAGCCTTGTATAACAATATGAATCACCGACATGAGAGCTGTTCTGATCTACAGTGGTTTTTCCAGTAGGGAAATAACCTGCTGAGTTTATTAATGTTTGTCTAATTTACATCATTAGGGTCATTTTTTAAATAGCCCTGTCTGTTTGCTTTATTGCTGGCGCGTGTGTTGGGAGGAGGGATGGCAGAGCGCGAGTGCTGCTCATTTTGGAGCAGAGCGGAAGGCCGAGCCTTGCGTCCTCCCAGGAGCTCCCTGAGCAAAGACGATCTTCGAGGCTTCAAACTCTGAAGGCCTGCACACCACCGCAGGTGTATGTGTTTCAGTGTGGCTTTTCTAGTTCCTCAAAAGACCTTTGTGACAGCAGGAGAAGAGCAAGGCAGAGGAAGCGGGAGAGCAGGGCTTGTGTGCTCAGCAGGGAGACAACCTGACACTTATTTCAAGATTTCAAAGGGGACTCTATGCCATGCCCCATCTTACAGATGTTGCACATATCAGTTAGCAAAGGGCAATTTTTGCACCTCTGTAGGTGCTGCTCATTCAGCAGTGCCTGCAGAATTCAGCAGGGCCATCCTTGCACTGCTGGTGGTGGAGAGGAAGCTCACCAGTGGTGCTGGGGAACACTATGGCATCTCTGAAAGGCTTGTCCAGCTCCTCTGAAGCACCCTCTCCTCTGAGGGGTGGGAGATGTTTTTCTGTGTTATTGCATTGTATCGTGCCTGTTATCACCTGTGCTGGCAGTAATATAGGTGGAACTGTTTAGTTGGAAAGACTGATCTGCAGGACAGGGCAAAATTGTGGTGTGTGTTTTTTTTCCTCGTTCCTTCTCAGAGGGCAATAAATGAAAGGAAAAGGCAATACAACAATTGAAATCTAGCAGACCAAGTTGTCATCTTTGTTTTCCAGTGAAAATCTGGACTCTCCCCTTGGTTGGGATGAGATTAGAATTTGATCAAGCTGCTGTAACTTTTGTGAACTGTTTTTAATGAATATCTATCTGTCTTTCTATTACACATAGGCGATATGTGGACAGTTGCTTATACTTGAGTAAAATTGTATGTCATTGGTGTAGTGGCAGAATTAATTCAGTTCCTCAGTTTCTGTCACTGAATCCTTTTTACCTGAGTGGGAAAACTTTAAGGAATTGTCCAGTCTGAGCCATAGCACCTGTTGAGTTGGCCAGCAAGCAGCAGTGAGTGAGTGAGCAAGTGCTTTGTCCTACAGTGCATCCAGCCAGGCAAGTAAAGCAGAGGCAGACGTTTGGAAAAATCCTGATCATTACTGGTTTTGAGTTTATATTAAGTTTATGAGTTAAACTTAACTCTCTCACTAGTACAGTGTTATACAGATTCCTTGGAGAAGTGTGTTTGAATGACTAATTCTCCTTGTGTAAATAGATTGCAGAATTTAAGGTTTTGAGGTTATTTGGATTTGGGATAAAAAGGAACTCTGAAAGAGCTGTTTAATCTGGTGCATTGGCTGTGCTTGGTTTTGTAGTAGACTGTAAGGAGGAAGTTACAGGCAACATGTTTTCTTCTTTTTCCCGGGTAAGAAACTTTTTTCTTCTCTTTGTGTGGACAGCTGCTCAGCTGCAGGTAAAAAATGTTACAGTTTATGGGACTGCCAGCTGGAGCCAATTAAAATCTAATGGGCCAGAGTTGGCACTAAAATCTCTTATTCTGCCCTAGCAATGTAGAGGTTTTGTTCTGCTACTTATACATGATTTAAAAGGTTTACGATGTTGTTAAGAAAGAAATTTACTTACCATTTTGCAAAACAAGATGTGTTCGAATTTAAAATCTGACACAGAAATAGCACGGTTTGGGTCCTTTAGTGAAGTCATGGTTCCACCAAGGACGAAGAGTTGTGATGGAGGGACATTACCTGCCTGATCATGTTCTTCCCTACATATGCAAGACAGAAGCAGAGAGCTAAATTACTTGTTTTGGTCACACCAAGGATCTGCTACATTCCTAGGAAAAAAATGCAGGTTTTAAGATGGATGACCAGTATTTTAGTTCTCACTGCCTGAAGCTAACGAAACCTAGGTCAAGACTAGGATCTTGAGTTATACTATTGGAGAGTGAAAATCATTATTATTGAGAGTAACATGGGCTAAGAGAGACGTGGATGAGGTGTGCTAGAGAGACAGAACAGAGACTAAGAGCTCAGCAAAAAGAATTGATTTTTGGAAAAAGAATTCAGGTCATTTCAACTGGAAAGAGCTGTTGTTTGTTCTTGAGAGGTGTGATTCAGGCTAGTCTCTTTGTGGAATCTAAAGGCTTCAAAGGCAGTTTTGGCCTTTTCAAAATGAAGTATTTTTCAAAGATTGAACTTCTATTTTTTCACTTAGTTTTGAAGGTGTGAAGATTTTTTTTTTTTCCAAAACGTGCAAATTTCACCAACACTGTAGGAAACATGGTTTGTGTAGGCAATCTTTCTATCTAGGAAACCTTTCTATTTCTTTACTTTGTGGTAGTTTAAGTGCATTTCATTTCATGTATTCAGTGAGACCATCTGATCGGTTATCAACCAAGGTTTCTGTGATAAATAGGAACTCAATTGCTTGTGGTTGTTTCTTCACATTCTTAAAGATTGCTCAGGGCACAAGAGATACCCTGATAACAGGTACAACAGTAATCCTGTAAATGCATGAAAAAGGAAAGAGATGATTCTTAAGGTATAAGCCTGGAGCATGGTGTCCCATGGTTTCTGCAAACAAGCTGGCTGTGCATTTGGAAGAGTGGGCAATGTGAATAGTGGGCATTTGAAAGTGTGATAAACTTAGTACTGATTTCTCTGTTTTGCTATTTATGGAGCAAACATAAGCTGCTTTTAAGGTTTTTGCCATTTTTTCAAAGAGTCATGTATTCAAAGACTGGTAAAGGTGGCCAATTTTAATCCTGAACTGACCAGTTTTAGCTCAGAAATAGATTATTCCATGCATATGTTCATACCTGCTGCAGGTGGCCAAGTCACTCTAGAAGGCAGGGAGAAAAGAAGATTGGGGGGACAGTAAAAGAGCATGAGAAATGATTAAGTTTAGAGATACCTGTATGGAACTGATTATACAACACTCAAAAATCTTGTGTATTTGGATGAGGTGTTTCAAAATGTCAAAGGAAGGTCACAAAATCTAGGGTGTAGCAAGTGTAATGGTAACCACAAATAGTTGATGTTTGTCCTGCTTTGATGTATCACAGTGTTTCACTGCTTCCTGTGTGGCCAGTCTTCTTGTGGATGAAGTACTTGCCACTGCTGTTGGGATGTAGGCATTTAATCGCTGGCTTGACTGAATACCAACCTCAGATCAGTTTGTGTTTAGAAGTGTTTACTGTTGGACCACTCGTAGTTGAAGATGCGGAGCTCAGAGAGAGCTGTCCTTAGCATAATGAGACTGGGACCAGGCTTGATTCAGTCCTAATTTTCATTTTTCCATAGTTTTCTTTTTCTAAAGCTTTTGGGAATCATTTCTATTTGTTTTTGTGAAAATATGTTAATGAAATTATTTTATTAAGTAATTTCTTAGAGCTTTACATAGTTAAAACAATGTAATTCTCCTCATGATATATTCAGCTCCCCTAAATCCTGAAACCAAGGATTCACACAGAAGTTGAGATGGCACAACTGTAGGGTGGTCTTCAGGCAGACTCTCAGCAAACCATTGGAAATGCTGCACAGGTGGCGTAGCTGTGCCTGTATCACAGCTAGAGCACTTCCCTCTGAACTTGTCCATGTGTCAGTTGCAGTGGGCATTAAATTTAATATTTGGAGAGACACACAACTTCATAATATTAATAGCAGCTTCATAATGTTAAGGAGAAAGGTATAACCTAATTGGAGAATGAATGTAGACTCTCTTGGCTGCCCTTCAGGCAGCAGATTTATTAGAAGCACCATAGTAGTCTAATTCCTAATCCATCTCCTCCCTCCTAGTTTACATTATGTTACTCTATTTGCCTCTCTTTCTTAAGAGCACTCTTGAAATGGCATCTTTTTCTTACCTGTTTTTTAGAGAACGTTGTGGAGGAAAAGGAAAAAAGACACCAATCCAAACCAGAATATGGGTGATTGATAGTAAGAACTATTGAGGCTGTGAAAAAACCCTGGTAGGGATTCTGACGACTTGGCATATCTCCTTCCATGTCAATGAATTTGTCACTGTTGAAAGTGTTTATTCCTTTGCAGGTGTATGATTTATGCTGGACCTTTTGTGCTGCATATGTGGACCTATAGCTCATCCTCAAACAGTAGAAGATGAACTCTGACTAATAGATCTCAGTGACTATCCTGCAATTTATGCAAGATTAGTATTTTAAAAGGGTAGTGTGCGTGATTTAAGCAGGATTTGAGTATATAGCCATGGTTTGTCCTTTGCTGTCAGCAAAGCCATCCTAAGTTCATTTCTTTAAAGAAGCTCCAGGCCAAATGTCAGGAAAAATTAAATCAAGCAGTGATGTAGTCCCACAGGGAAAATGTATTTCAATTGTGAGGTATTCATGGATATAATATGTCATCCTGTAGTCTGTGACTGTTGGGTGCACTTACAGGGAACGTAGCTTGGTCATTGCTACTTGTTAAGAAATTTGGCTATGATAAAAAATGAACTACCAGGGAGAGAGACAGTTTTGTTAATTTTATTTATGAGACTTCTATCAAAACTGGAAGGATGTGTGTATGTGGAGGCAAATCCTCTGTGATAACAGCATCTTTTATTAAAGAACATTGGTTTTGTCTTCCAGCAAGTAGATACCGTAATCTTTTAGAGCTTTAGCTTCTGCAGTCTGAGAAATAAGTTGGATAGAAGCCCCATATTTTGCTCAGTCACCAACATTTCGCTGCCCAATTTGCCCTTCCTGAGGGCAAGTGTAAGCAAATTTTCTGTTTTACCAGCAGCTGTGGGACAAAGCCAGGCTTGTCAGATCAGCCTGGATCCAAACCTGGAAAGAATTAACTCCACCCTCCATAGTTTTGTTTTCATAGAGTTTCTTTTCTTTTTTAAAAAAACCGCAGCACATTCTAAATAAAACAAACCAGACCCTTACAGTTCAGGTTATTCTTTGATACCTGACGCAGAAGCAAGATCATGTAGGTCATGCTTAGTGGCCTGACAAACTGAGAGGGAACCACAAGCTGCCTTTCTGTGAGATCCTTCCTTTCCTGTGCTGTTGTATTGGCTTATTCTCTGAGCTTTTCTAGGGGGCATAGAGGCCTGCAGTGGCTTTCTGTATCATCTTTAATTACAGATGGGCTAACTTTGTGGTATCAGTAGTCATAAGCACTAATCTGTAGCATTCAAACATCCCTGTCCATTCTTAGTCCTGTTATTTGATAACTGTGAAGCATTATACATGGAACACACATAGACTTTAGGAAGAGCATCTTTTCAGATGCAAATGAACATTTAAATCAGAAGAAGCTGATGCACATTTCATAGCAACATCCTTCCAAAATGAAAAGATTTTATCACCCATGGAAAGTGGTAAAGGAAGAATAGACCTTCTCCCTCAGCCGGCTGAAGTCCTTGTATTGCTTTGGGCTTTGATGACCCTCTGATATTAATGACTAACCCAGTGCTGTTCCTATAACTGAGGAAGCGAGGAAGCCATATTTCATCAGTTTATTTTAAGGACATGAGAAATGGAAGAGGCCAAATTCTGCTTCAGCTTGTTCCACTCTTAAGTCCGGAAGAGATGAGTTAAACCCCCAAAGTAATTTTAAGCAGAGCATTTGTGTTATTCCACAGTAACACTTGCCTAGCTGGAAGCTTAAAAGCAATGACAGAAAAAGGTTGAATCATAAGAATTTCTGAACAGTTTCATTGTGTGCTAGCACAATGCATGAGATGTTCTGAGTAAGGAAATGGGTTGCACAGAGTTTTGAACAGGAATAAAATCCTTATGTAGTTAACCCTCTAGAGTCTGCAGGAAGTTTCACATCAGTTGTAGGCAGAAAAACTAAGGATGGGCTGTCACCACAAGTTCATGTGGCCCTTGCATGTCTGGCAAGCCAGTCCTTTTAGGGAATATTTTATTATTCATGGTCTATCTGCAAAATAGTTCTTTTCAGGTCAGATTCGGCCTTGTTTATCATCTTTATTTATTTAAATTAGTGGATTTTTTGAATTAAAAGATCCATCTAAAGGAAGACAATTTTTTTGCTGTATCCTTTAGTATTCATTCTTCTTGTATGTCTAGGAAGTATCATGAATTATTCGGGGTCTGTTGGAACTGAAGTACTTTAGGAGACAGTTAACCAATGCTTCTTCATTGGAAAGGAGGTTGGTTGACAGGTGAAAGTCCATCTTTTCCATAATAATGAGCAAAAGATTTTAATTGAGCTGCCCATGTGACCATAAAGGGATGATCTCTTTTCCTGGGGAGTCAAGGCTGATTTTGAATTCAATGACTCTTTCCAAAGTGCATTTCATTACGCAGGCTTTCCTTTGTTATATTGCTGGAGCACTTTGCTTTGCTTGGTTTTAATAGTTTTCCCCCAGGTTGCTCCACAGTCCAACCTAAATGATACTGTGTGACCTGCAGACATCTGTTTTAGCTATTGAGATTTCTGATGAAGATATTACATAAACCCAAGTTGCTAAGAGCATGGAAGCATGTGTTTTGATTAATTTCTCATGTGAATGTTTTGTATATTTCTTACATAAATGCTTTTCTAAACATCAGTACTGTCTCTTTAGACCAGTAGCTAGTGTTCACAGCTCTTGGGCGAATAAGCATTCATTCCCATCCTTTCTTCCACAGGTTCTCCTTTATTTTCTTTGTTTTGTTTCATACCAGTTTTCCTATCTTCTTTGATATTACTCCTTGCAGTATTTTTTTTTTCTCCTTTCCAGTTATTTTGCCCTTCCTGCGTTGGAACCAGTATTACTCAGTTTTTCATAGATAGTTAATTTCATGAGCTTTTTTTTTTTTTTCTAGTGCCCTTATTTTTAATTTTTTTTTCGTGGTCTTTCTCTTTTTCATAATGAGAGGTTCTTTCCTCTATCCAGTTTGTAATTTTTTGTAGGCAGTTCAGGTATAGTTCCCTGTTCTGCCTTGATTATACTGGCCATGAGATGGTGTTTGTAGTAGCTGTTACCTCTAGTATAGTTGTTAAGCAGTACCTGCAGGTATTTCTTTCCTTTTGAGAGACTTATTCTTTGCCTCTTCACCCTGGATGAGGCTCTGAGAGATGGGAGCTCTCACTGAAGCTATTAAAAAAGGTTTGTTAAGAGGCAAATAGTATTCTGCAACTGGTAAATGAAGCAATCTTTGCTGAAGAAGGTTGAAGAAAGTAGGTTTGGGACAGTTGTTATTCCTATTTCTTCTTTTACAAAGCAATTTATGTATATCTTATCACATGACCTTCTAGCTATGTTGGCCTTTTGGAATCACAGAAGTCTTACGTACATGTAATGTCTGCTCCTGGCCTGGCTGTCAGAGGTGAGGAGAGCATAGCGCAGAGCCAGCCTGTGCTGCAGATGCAGTGAGAGCTGAACCAGCTCCTCTCAGCTCAGTGAGGCCTTGCTGTCCAGGCCCACATCTTCCTATTTCTTTGCATTTATCCTTCAAAAACCACAGTTAAAATTTCAAACTCATTTAGGTAGTTTCTTGCATACTGATAAATATGCTATTTTTTACAGAAGCCATTTGTACCACAGTGGTTATGTTACGCTTTTATTTCTGAAGACTTCAGGGATTCTTTCTGAGCCACAACTTTGAAGCTCCTGAGCAAAGGGTCAAGCCCTTCTTCAGTCAATAGATGCTTTCAGCTCCAAGTGCTACTCGTACATTCAGGGCTAAAAATCTTGTCTATTGAAAGAGCTGTAGCTTCAAAATGTCGCGAAGCTGCATTAACGCTTCATTTCCTGCAGTGAATCATTGTGCTTATGAAAGTAGAAGAGCTAGGGACATTTCGAAAAAATTGAAAAGAGATATGGAAAGAAATAAACCTTCTGCGCTCTGGAATGCATCTCTCTCTTCCTTTTTTTTTTTTTTTTTTTTTTCCTCATCCCATCATTTCTTTTTTCCTTTATCCCATCATAACAGTAAAATGCAATGATATGGAATAATTACGTGTTCCTAAGCTTTTCCAATTGATCTACTGTTGTGAAAATATATTCAGTAAATTCACCTGAGTGACTTTGGAAAACAAAACACAAGGGCATTGTGAATAAAGAAACTATTTATTTGCCTGGTACAATGGAGTGCTGTGACCACAGGAACATCATTGTCAACCTCTATTCTAGATTAGAGTAGATTTGTTGTCAGAAAAATGAGAGTGTGGTTCAGAAAGTGACTGCAAAAATGTCTTGTGGGGCTTTGTATTTATTCCCTCCCTCCACTTTCTGGTCTTAAAATTTAATTTTGGTTTGAAAAATAAAGCTCCCTTCTTCCTGTTACTGTTAGCAAGAAGGTGATCTTTTTTCTGAGAGAAACCAAATGGCAATTTTGCTGGGTGAGTAAACAAGAGAAATAAAGCCTAGCAGTCTTCTCTTGATTGTCTTTCTGTTACTACTCATACTTAAAATATAATTTAGTTTTTAAAATACTCAGATTTAAGGGAGCAGATGCTTGGCAAAAAATGCGCCATTATTAATGATTTGCTTCTATCAGTACGTGTATTTTGAAGCAGCATTGTCTTCCCAGGTTGTATTAACATCATGAACAATGAAAACAGAAAAATGCAATGTCATAGATAAAAAGCATACTCATTAGTATTCCCCTATTTTCCTGCAAGTATTCATCTTCTGCATTTGTCAGGCATACTTTAAAATATGAGGTAAAAATTGTTTAGATGTTTGTTAAATGGGGATGTAGGAGTTAGGAAATGCTGTAATGAGACGTTATTTCAATACATGAGATAATATATATGCTATGGATTACACAAGTTTGATATTATTAAGACATTATTGCAGAATTAACAGATTTCAAAAGGACACTATATTACAGCCAACAAATGTGATATATTGCAAATAAGGTCATCGTATTATACAGCTAGAAGTAATAAATTTATACTGCTCATGATTGTTTTTCTATATACATTTATCCTTCAGTGGCATTTGAATATTTTTCTTTTGTGTCTTAAGGCAACAGAAGGACTTACTGTAAAAGCTCAGAAGGAATGAAAACGGAAGAAAAATGTAAGAAAAGAGAGGAGCCCAAGAGCATTGCAGAGGATGGGTAGCAGAGGAGAATGCTTCTTCAAAAATATATTTCCATATTTTTTAATTTCAAGAATATTTTAATGAGAGACGGTAACCTGCAAAGATACAGAATTGCCTAAACAAAGAGAAAAGGAAACCTTTTGTCCTTTCAGATTTTACACTATTTTTAAGTTTGAAAATTTCAACAGCAAGTTTTAAATTTTATGGGTTACAAGTAAGTGTTTGAATTTAAAATGCCATTTCCATCTAGCTGCCTCCCTCTTTTTGATTTCACTACTGAGAAATGAGAGGGTTGAAAAGATTAGGGAAAAGGAGAAAAAGAACAACTGTGGAGAAAAAACCTCAGACATATAAGTTTTGTCAAAGCTTTTTAAACAAAATCTCCAAATTTCTCTTTCAGAATGTTTTTTTTCTCCCATATTTTTAATTGTGGAGAACTCCCGTTTTTGTCTACAAACACCTACTTTGAAAAAGAATTGACTAGTTCTATTTGTGAAATTATTGTGGTAGAAGAGAGAACATCAACCATGTTTCTGAATGATGTGACAACTGTAATTACCTACACAGGGAATAAGTTTTGAGAGTAGAGGGATCTTCAATTCAGATGTCAAAGACATAGCACAATCACGTGGCTGAAAACCAAAGCTAGACAAATTTGAGCAGAAGGTAAAAGCATGGGTTTTTAACAGGAGTGTGTGTGTGTGTTATCCATAGGAATGTCTCATCAGGGAATGGTGCTCTATCTCACATTGGTAGGAAGGCTTTCTAAAGGATGTACTGGAAGGAACGGAAAGATTTCTGGGATTTATAGGCTCCGTTCTGTCAGAGGCAAGGTCAGATGAAATATGACAGCAGTCCTTCTGGTTTGAAAGTCAGAATTTATGAAATACATTTTTGTGCAGCTTTGTGAGTCTCTCCTGTAAGGCTGTGAGATTCATCCTACATGCTGAGCTGGAGGAACCAGAAGCATTGCAGAGAAAGGCTTTTCTGACTGTTTCAAGGAGATGGTTCAGAAGACCTGCATAATCCAGTACAGCATGTGGTGCAGTCAGGGCTGCCATGTCATCTGTGAATTGTTGACAGCTGCGTGTGTTGGCTTGTAAATGCATACAGCTGGGACACCCTCATCACTCCTCTGCATGTGCTTCTCTCCTCTTTATTCTAATTCCCACCTCATCCCCAACCAGCTGGTAAACATGCAGCAGTATTGATGGCCCCTCTGTCATGTGAAGAATGTGTTGCTCATGTTGCTGCAACTCTCTTCTTGAAACATTCATTTGGGAAAATGAATTTCTGAGTCCAACAGTATCTGCTCTTTTCTGTAGCTTTTACCAAGGATACTAATTGCAAAGCTAGGGAAAGGAAGGGAAGGCTTATTTCTGAGGTGGGAAGCTCTTTGCTGATGAGTAAAAGGTGTCCTGCTGAGAGCCAAGGTCAGCACTGGAGGAGGTACATTTTTCACCTGTTTTTTTTAATGTTGTATGGAGTTAGATGTGGCATCACTAGCACTCCTGTCCCTACAGAAATGTACAGTGCAGGTCACATCCTGTAATTTCAAGCAAAGAGTAGTTGGCAGAGTCAGACTTAGCAGCCATCTTTAGTCACTGGGTTGTTAGCAGCATGAAAATAAGGATACTGAGCAGAGAGTGAACATCCCCTGAGTAAAAGAGGCTGTTGTATGTGAACAGGAAAGTTTTACTTTAGTCCTATGAAGATGACTGAAGAGTTGAAAAAGTTATTTAAGGATATGCAGGGCTAATATTCATAGTAGCTCGAGGAGAGCTAGAATGAGAGAAGAATTTTGCTCATTTGGTTTTGGTTCTCTATCATTCTGAATGCAGTGACAAGAACCAGGATAGTATCACAGATTTGTGAAGTAGGATATGCAGTTCTTTAGATAAAATTGCTTCATAGTTGTCCAGTGGATAATAAAATGTAATTTTAGGTTCACGTTATAAAGGAGGGAGATTGAGATGACTGAAATTTGTCTATGTTTTTCTCGGTACAGTGTTTGTCAAAGAGAGGAGCCTGTTTCATGCTAGAGTCAGCTGCAGGTGGCTCCGGCTCCTGGCTCGCCTGAGCTTGTGCCTGCACGATGGAGCAGTGAGGGCAATGGGCTGTCTGCCAGGGTCCGAGTCTTCCCAAGGACAGAGGAAGGAGAGCTGGGTAGAGCTAAGATGTTGACTTTATCCTACTCAAGACTTGCTCTTGGAAGAAGAAAGCAGACCTTTTCGTAACTGAACTTTTCTATCCCAGTGGACAAGAGGTTAGTAGCGCCAGGTTAAATTACATGCTGAAGGGAATTCATTGGTTAAATCTTGATACATTAGAGGGTTTGTGCAGGATTAGTCAGCATTATTTTCCCAAGGTCTCAGAAAGGAGTAGAATCAGAGCCAGCATTTGAAGCCAGCATTTGAAGCCAGGTCCTGTGGTTGGACCATGAGGCTTGTCTCTCTTTTCATGGGGTATGGAGCAACTGGGTAGAAACATCTCTTTGTAATATACGTATTCAGAATATCTGCACAATTAAATTGTAGCACTGATCCTTTAGCAATTGCATTTGAGATCTCTGTGGACCAGAGGATTCAGACCTTAGTAGATTTTATGTTTCCTAAATAGATTTTGTAATTATGTTTTCACTATCTAAAATTTTCCCCCTGAAATACTGACATTTGATATACTTACTCCATCTGTCTCTGTCCAGATTCAAATGGTTTGTGAGGTAAATTTAATCTCTTTATTACATCGTTAGGTTCAAAAGCTTGTCAGCGTTTCCACCCTGAGCCATGTGATGGAAGTCTGTGTAAGTCATCTGTGTACTAGTGAAATTTGGGCTTAAATGACTAAGATGTGAGTGGTTTTCCCCCCAGTTGCTTATGGGTAATAAAAATAAATTTCTAATGTTTAGACAGGGAATTGCTTAGGAGGGTTTTTTTTTGCTGCTTGCACTTAGATAAAGCCTGCCTCATTAGTGCAGTTTGCAATTATTGTTAATTAGTCCATGGAAAACAAAGCAAGGAGATTGCCTAATTCTTTTTCAAACTGGTGTTATTCCAGCATCTCTAGTAGAATTACTGTAGATTTACGCTTAATGGCTACCTTGGTATGCGGAATAATGTTTTCCAAATCAAAGGTCTTTCTTGCTTGGTAAAACCTGAGCTCTGTGGTCTTCAGTTGCGTGGAGCTGTATCTCAGGTCAAACTTAAGGATATATAGGTCATTCTTCATGTGTACTTTGAGCACCTGTATTTTATTCCAGGTATTTACCTCTGTAAGCAGTATCTGCCCAGAGGGTGCAGATATAGACAGCTGTGCGTTGTCTTACTTGCTGTTCGTTTAAGCTGTCCACTGCATTGACACATAGTGTGGCAAAGTGTTGACCCAGGGCTTGTGGCACCTAACTTAAGAGTCCTGCATAGTAGATTTGAGCTTGACTTCTTTTTTATAAGGGAGTGAAAACTAGTGGATGAATTAAAACAACCAAACCTCTGAAGTCTTCAGGAGCTTAAACTAAAATTTTAAGTTTATATTTTAGGCCTGCCTTACGCTGTGTATTTTTTAGGTCAAATGAGTGGCATCTTCACATGACATTTAACAGGTAAACTGTGTGAAAGAAGGTACCTTGTTGAAGTATGAAGCAGAGAAGCAGCAAACTGTATTGGTGCTGTTGTCTCAGTTCAGCTGCAGTCTCTTCCTATAGACAGAGAAATGTCATTGCATGACCTCCTGGTGAGAGCGGTTATCATTAAAATAGCTAAATTCAAGACGGCTCAAATCAAGATAGAGATTTTATGCAATAGTCACATAGAGGGTCTCTGCTGCTGCTACAACTATTTATGAATTAATAGCTTTATATTGTAGATGACAATAAATCCAACTATTCTGACCAAAAAAGCTTCTGGAACTAAAAAAAGCTATGGATATGACATATTGTGACCCATGCCTTTTACTTAACTCAAATACAGCTTGTGTGTGCGTGGAACAGTCTGTTGCCAAAAAACCCCAAAGCTGTGCAAGCCTTATCTTCGATTCTTATTTGAAATGTTTTGCTTTTTTATCTTGAAGGCTGACATATTTTTGTCATTAATATCTCTGTAGTACCAGAATTTTTCAGATAACAAGTTTTAACTTGATTTCTGGAACTTCAATTTATGTGTTTTTTGGCTTTGTCACTTTGGGTAAAGCCTTAACTGCAGATAAGTCAAAAATGAAGGAAAAGGTATTAACTGTCCATTAATACTAACTTTGCATATGGGTATTACTGGAGAGTCTACTGCAACCATGGCTTCTGGGCCTTGAAGTGGAATAGGAAAATCAAACCACAAGATTCTCTAGTTTGGTTTTGCCTATGGCAGAAATGAGTACTATTTCTGAGGTCTGCTGGATTGCTGCAGGGAAGTGGAACTGGGCTCAGTGCAGCATCGAGGGTGACATATATCACTGTCAAAATCTCAGAGACCAACACAGAGGTGGACTTGATAAAGGGGGCAGCGGGGGAAATTTCCGCTTTCTTTGTACGCACTTCTAGTTTGTCCTACTTCATTTGTTGGTAGCAGTATGAGGTTACATTTATTTTGCCTTTGGTATGATGGAACAAATCTTTTCAGCTTTTAAAGAGTTTATTCAGCTTTCTCTAGGCATCTTATTTCTAAATGTGTACTTTCTGTCTGTGACAAATGCTGGCAGTGGCAGCCCAAAGGGGAAGAGGTAGCAGGAAGTGAGGGAGTTTGGTAAAGAAAAAAGAAGGATTTTGCTTCAGTGGGGAGAGAAAGATCAACAATTTGTTTTGTCACTGCATTTTTGTAAATGATTTGACACAGATCATTGGTGACTAAAGCATGCCAAAGCCATGTGGTCACTTCATGTGGACAATCAATATATGAATGCAAGGCAGACAAGAACAGCATGATTAAATGGTTTTCTTGAATACTTGGCTGCTTCTTGCCAAGTGCAATGTATAGGTGGATTTTAGGGATTGATGGATGAACATAATTTTTGTGGTCTCATGTGGAAGCTTAAGCTACAATGATAAAATCCAATTTAATATTTTTTTCTTTAGCGAAGGTTTGGCAAGGGTAGCTATACTAGTAAGTACTCCAGTGTCATCAGGGTTGGTATACTTCTAGTTCATCAGTGGTGGAAGATAGGAGGATAGACTGAGTTCACCCTTTTCAGTTCTTTTTGAGCCCCTCCATTAGATTTGTTTTGTGTTTAGTGGCCTATGAGTGCCATTCTTGCCATTTTTTTTAGTGTGCATATCTGGGTGAGTGATGTTGAGAGGTGAAAATGGATTGTTCCATCTTTCCCCCTACATACTTTCTTCTCTCTCTTTTCTTTCTCATATATTTTACTTTTATTAATTCTCCTTTCGTTGCTATGTGACCCCAAGGAATAGCCTTTTCTTTGAAAACTTTTGGGGAATTCGGTTCAAGAGATAGGGAGTCTAACATGGTGAATATGCAGACAGAAGATGTGCATGCAGCAGATGTTTCTTCTTCTGCTGGAGAGCCCAGCTCCTGTACATTTGTATGTATCAGAAATCCAAACTCAGATCTGACTTGGCAAAGAGTCCCTAACTCAGGAGTAGGCTGACTTAAAACCTCAGGACATAAATTTTCCTGGTTTCCTATCAGCTACAGCTTGAAATGTAAATAACTTAGTATTGATTTTGTGTTTGTGTGTGAATGTGCACATACCTTCATACTTCCCTACCAGCCAAATATTTTCAGATTCTCTTTTCTGTAATTTTTCTTTCCTTCTATTTCATCCAAGGCCTTTCTGCCATTTCTAACATGTGCAGGGTGCTATGAAATAAAAATCCACGTAGAGGTAAGCACTTTAAACCAGCAGTCTGCTTTTTACCTGCCGTGTAGTCAGATGCACAGAGCATTTGAAAGCACGCTAGTCTGAGGAGAAGACAACTTCATAGGACAGAGAGTGTTCAAGAAATAAAACTCACACTTTCAAGGACCAGGGAAGAGGTTGGATGCATTCGATTTGTCTTCAGCCTATCCTTTCTAAAATTTCAAATTTTAGGTCAAAACCATGCTTCTTGCTGGACTCCAGCTACTCCAAAGTCATTCTGCCTGCAAAAGTTTCACAGCTTGGGCTGAAGTTACTGATACAATGGAAACTGCTGAGGGCTTTGAGATCTCCTGGGGTGTTCTAGCCAAAAGGCTCTTGTTCATTAAAAATTGAAGCGGAGATTTAAAAGCAAGTCATGGAGAAGAATGTGAAATGTTTTTTAAAAGTCTAGATATTTCAGGTTTTTAAAATTAGTGCATTTTATTGTGTTTTCCCGACATTAGAAAATGCCGTGCAACATTCAGAACTCATTTAATTATTTTTGCAGTTAGTTATTTTTATGCTGGTGGCATCTACCTGTTCCACCATAAATTAACACCTTGTCTTTTAGAGAAACGAGCCAAGAAACCATGGTGATTGAACAGGTTTGCAGCCTGAGTATACAAATATTTGCAGTAGGCAAAGGAAATACCAGTATCTCCCTTTCACAAATAGAGGGTGTAGGAGGGGAAATTCAGTGATTTGGATTTACATATTCTGCATCTGCTCAAGGCCTGGATCCCCAGGAACAGAGCCCAGATTTTGCACAATATCTGAAAATATGAACAAGGTTTATATCACTGGGTCTGCCATTGAACAGGCCAGAATTTAAAAATCATGTGGTGAGTAGCCTCCCCAAATACCAGCAATGTAAGTTAACTGTCGGTGTTCTAACACCTGTTTTACTGAAAGGAGGGC
Organism: Todus mexicanus; assembly: GCA_013389965.1. NCBI lineage: Eukaryota > Metazoa > Chordata > Aves > Coraciiformes > Todidae > Todus > Todus mexicanus. Next base: position 7,825 of record WEIS01007865.1, on the reverse strand, counting down.
TGATAAAGAAGTGAATTGGGCTTTCCATGGCATTCCCAAGCCAAATATTCCAAAGAGGGATTATAAGGCTAATGTAGGAATTCTCCTGCTTTCACAGAAGTTCCCTGCTCAACTTTCACCACTGAGATATGATCAGAATCACAGTATTCAGTATTAAATGCCACTGCTTAGTTAGAAGGCAGATATCTGAAAGACTGCAAGCTGCTATATACTTACAAGTAATCAAAGCAGCTGTAAAATTCCACCATTATTCAAATTAAAATAACGAAGTTATATCAGTTAATGTCGAGTTTGTCCAGATTCAGACTGTGAAAACACTAGAGTTTGGGTAGCCTTAGAACTAACCATTTAGTATTGAAATCTGATAAATAATTGCATTTTTAAATTATAAATTATCTTTCTATTTAATTGCATTTATTCCTATTTGTATGCAAAAATAAATCTTTTTTTTACTGTTAGTTTTGTTAATACTTTAATTGATCTCCAAGTCAGGTTTTTATACAACTTCTGCTTGCTACTGTTTCACTGAGTTTGTTTTAAGGCAAAGGAATCTACCTTTTTGAGAGCAGTTTTCCTTTTTACTTAATCGTGTTTTACTGTATACCATGAATTATCTGCATGCCGTTTCTTGCACTAAACATTTAGTTAATTTCCTTTGTCATTATAAAACCACTTTCTGTAACAGAATTGCCATTTATTTCAACAATACAAAAATGTTCTGTGTCATTATCAAAGTAACCACCTGCAGTGCTATAAGTAATGCACAGATATGGAACAAAACTCTGCTCTTTATTACAGATTTTTGAATGCAAAGTAGCTACTTGTCAATTGAAAATAGCTACTGACTTCAGTAGAGTTGCTCAAGATTTATACTTACGTAATTGAGAGCAAAATGCAGCTTCATGTATACGTCTTCTAATAATGCAGCAGTATTGCGTGAGAAGTAAATCTAAACTTTATTACTGCCTAATAAATTACCTGGTAAGCACTATAATTGAACTACAAACCCAGTTGATTAGATGCAGGCAATATCACCAGATCGGTTCTAATACAAGCTGGGTAGTTGCAGAATGTGAGTGGCTGATTGTGAATATATTGTTGTGACAGCAGCAGTTAATCCAAACAATGATGGAACTTTAATAGACGAGGTTGTGTGACAGAACTAGCAAAAGCAGATTTGCTGAATAATTGGTTCTTTCTTGGTACAGTAAGTCATTGATTTCTATTATCTTTCCCTCGCCTTCTTCCTCTTACAGTTGTAATCATCAGTCTGATCATATATGCGTAATGTCCTGAGACTTCAGCTGCAGCTGTAACAAAAGTTCAGTGCCTACTGGAACAGAGCAAGGATGGCAGAAGAATTACCAACCCAAATCCATCCCCAAGCCAGCAGGCATGTGGTCCAGGAGGTGCAGCCTGTGAAATAAGGCAAGGGAAGGCACTCCGCCTGGAGTATCTGCCAGCAGTACCATGCTGCAGCCAGAGCTGGGAGGACTTGGGGTTTCTGCCACAAGCCTGCTGGGCTGTTCTACCTGCTCCCTATACTATTTTTTTTTTTTTTTTTAAATTAAATTTCGGCCTAGTGTAGTGCTTTCCAAATGTAAATTGCCATGCTTGCACTGCAGATTTGACGTAGCTGTTCTTTTCTTCATTTACTTCTCCTTGACTTGAGCTGTTTTACTCACAGATCACACACTGTTTCATGCTGCCCTTTTCTCTTACAGTGTGAATACTTGTGCGTTTTATATACATGAGCCATTGCAAAGTGTTCACGTGCATATGAGTTGATGAATATATATGTCCATGAGAAGGCATGTGCCACAGTGTTTTCAAAGGTATAATGCCATAGTTTCTCAGCAAATGCTTTGAGAGTTTGTAGTGTCATCTAGTACATAATCCTGTTTAATGTATTTTTTTAATAGCACCAGACTGTGGGTTGTACTGCCAGGTTCAAACTGATGGTAGTTGTAGTAGCCATCTTAAGAGGAAAGACATAAAATAAAACATAGGAGGCAGTTGGTTACAATGAGGCTTGATAGTCAGATGCCCTAAAATCAGATGTAACTCCAGACTCTATATTAGGATAAATCAATTTTCTTATGTAGTAACATTGCTTGGAAAACTTAGGAGTTGGAGCTATATTTAGTACCTCAGGGGCCCTGCTTTGATTTTGGTTTTGCGTGCTGGAAGCTTTGATTGGACTTGCGTGTTAACTTGCCATCACTTCAAGGAAGTGTTACATAGATTCATCAATACTCATTTTCCTGTCACTTGACTACCTGACGTGTTCTGCACCAGATGGGGGGAATAACAGCTCCCTGCTGCTGATGCTACTGCAGTCCCTACGCTCCTCTCACACACGTATTCAATTTTTTAATGCCATGTAACTGCATTTAGGAGTTCTGTAATTTGGGACATCTGCTTTGCAAATTCTGATGATGCTGAAACAAGGCTACTGAATAATTCTTAAAAATAACATTTTTCATTGGTCTCTGTACATTGGAGTGACAAGCACAGACTATGCAGGTACAAAGAAAATTGTTCCTTTTCTATGTGCTCTGTGTCATATCCTCATCATTATTATATCTTTTGGATTCAGGCATGATTCCACCTGATTCTAGAATTCATTTAATTTTAACCTTTCGGGTTCTAATTTCATAGAGTAATGAAGCATGAACCCAAACTATGCACTTAAATGTCCACATAGCTTGAGGAGAGATAGAAATGCTTTTGGTAATATACATATTTTTGTTCCTCTTCTACTAGCATGCGATTTTTTATTGGATTCTGGAGTGTTGAGAAAGTCAGGCTTTTTAAATTTGCAGTCTGTAGGATTCTTGCAGGTGCTTTGCAAGTAGTTTTATACTCCAAGAACTCTGAACTAATCTTCTGCCAGGAGATATTCTGCTGCTTTTTCTGACAAAACATGCAGTCTTTGCTTGGTATCCTGTCAACCACGATCTAGATTAGTGTAATGAAATATGTGCTGCTCTATTATAATCTTTAGTGGCTGGATAACGTTTAAAATAATTTCCAAATGAAAAGCTCAGTTGTAGTTCATCATTATGGTCCTTGTCTTACAGAGAGACAAGATTAGGTACAACAGATTAACAGCTTAAACCTTTGTTTAAATATTATAAAATCTGAGTACTTCCTAAATCTGTACCTTTATGCTTTGATTCTGAAAAGAATTAGGCATATATTAGTTATATTGTGTGCAGACTTCTGTCATTCTTCCTTTCCACCCAGGGAAGGTTTTTAAATGACAATGATTTTTGTTTCATAGAAGTTTGTAATATACCTGAGACAATCTGATCTGTACCCTTTGGCAGCATTCATATGCTACTGGAAAAATTCAGGTTTGACTTTGAACATTTGTGTTGATAAAGCATTAATTGCTGTTTATGCAGGTGCTAAATAAATACCAAACATTTCATTTTCCAGCTCTCATTATGGATCTTTTCTTAACAGTGGTGACTGCAGCATCCAGTTGAGAAGTGCTGCTGGGTACCACTGGCACAGTATTTTGATATTTTATGTAGAAACATTAGAGAGTTCTTGGTTCCGAATTCTTTCATATTTCTAGTTCTGCAGCTGATAAAGTCTTTCTAGAAAAGAGCAGATGTTCACATTGTCAAAGTCATGAACATACTTATACTTTCTCTAGGTTTAGTCTTGTCCTTCTGGAATGATAAGAAATATAAATTTACAGACAAGTTCCTCTGGTAACAGTCACTTTTTACTGTATCATGGAAATCCATGGACTTGTAAAAATAAATAGAATTTCTGGTTTATCTGCAGGTGTACCAATTTAAAGTTGTAGATTTACATAAGAAAAAACTACTTTGAGGGTGACAGAGCACTGGAACAGGCTGCCCAGAGAGGTTGTGGAGTCTTGTTGTCTGGAGAGATTCAAAACCCACCAGGATGTGTTCCTGTGTACCCTGCTTTAGGTGAACTTATTTTGGCAGGGAGGTTGGACTAGATGATATACAGGGGTCACTTTCAACTCCTACCATTCTGTGATTCTGTGTTTTGCTGTTTGTACTATTGAAATTAACATATTTATCAGTGATTTGGACAAAGAGAGCCAGTGCACTCTCAGTACGTTTTCAGATGACACCAAGTTGGGTGGGAGTGCTGATTTACTTGAAGATAGGGAGGCTTTACAGAGAGATCTGAACAGATTGGATCAATGAGCCAAGGCCAATGGGATGAAGCTCAAAAAGGCCAAGTGCTGGGTCCTGGACCTGGGTCACCCAAGCAATGCTGCAGGCTTAGGGAAAAGTGGCTAGAAAGCTACCTGGTGGAAAACGACCTGAGGGGTAGTCAACAGCTGGCTGAATATGAGCCAGCAGTGTGCCCAGGTGGCCAGAAGGCCAACAGAATCCTGGCTTGTATCAGCACTAGTGTGGCCAGCAGGACTAGCAAGTGATTGTCCTTCTGTATTTGGCGCTGGTGAGGCCCTGTTATGTGACGTGGGGGATAAATTTAGTAAGAGACAAATCCCCTTGCATTCTAGCCAGTTCTCAGAAGTTAGAGGGGCTAGGGGCAGCTGGACTTATCTCTTAATAGGTATGCCAATTAAGAAGCGTTGCTATAGGCCCAACACCAGGTTCACAAACAGCGCATATACTTTAGGCCCGGTTGCATTCACAAGAAGCAGTCAGATATGCTAATAGTACAGTTTATTTACTTTTGCAACATATACAGATTCTTTGAGATTGCCGGTGATAAATACACTAGATGCAGAAAATTGCTATATAGCTAAAGAAATACAAACAAACATACAAACATACACTCGGTGTAGCCGAGGCGCAGATCTTACCACAAGGCGTCCCTTCTGGGATGGGTGAGGAGTACAAACCTGTCAGTCTGTCCTTACGATTTAGTGTCAAATTCTCGTCAACACATTAGGTCTGAAACAGAACTAATATTTATGGTTCAGTTGTCTATCAATGTGTTAAGTGTAGGGATGGGACTGTAGTCAGATTATTAAGTGGGCTCAGCAGTTGCACAAACATATGTTGATGGACGATTTAGGCCTGATGGCTTCTGCCAGTAACAGGCAATTGTGTTTCATTCTCTGCTGAGAACAGTTAACTCCTGCGATAAGCAAGGAGAATAGGATGCCGGTATCACACCTGGTCCATTCACATTGGTGTCACTACAACACTGATCACTGGGCATTCACCCAGTCGCAGCGTCTTTTCTGGACACTAGGTGTTTATCAGCAGCGATGGGTTTCGATGGTTTGTGCATTGCTGCTTATAACAGGCCTCACCTGGAATACTTGGTTCAGTTTTGGGGCCCTCACTACAAGAAGGACATTGAGGTGCTGGAGTGTGTCCAGTGAAGGGCAATGAAGCTGGTGGAGGGTCTAGAGAATGAGTCTAAAAAGGAGTGGCTAAGGGAACTGGGGTTGTTTAGCCTGGAGAAAAGGAGGCTCAGGGGAGACCTTATAACTCTCTAGAACTACCTGAAAGGAGGTTGTACCGAGGTGAGGGTTGGTTTCTTCTCCCAAGTAACAAGCGATAGGACAAGAGAAAATGGCCTCAAGTTGCACTAGAGGAAGTCTAGACTGGACATTAGGAAACATTTCTTCACTGAAAGGGCTGTCAAGCACTGGAACAGGCTGCCCAGGGAAGTGTTGGAGTCACCATCCCTGAAGGTATTTAAAAAGCGTGTAGATGTGGCACTTACGGACATGGGTTCGTGGTGGACTTGATAGAGTTAGACTAATGGTTGGACTTCATCCTAAGGGTCTTTTCCAATCTAAATGATTATAGTATACTATGAAATCACAGAACAACATTATATACAAACCTTACGGCAAATAATGAACAGGCAGTTCCTGAGTGATTTTTAAATGTAATTCAATATTTCCTGGCTGAATTAGCTTTCATCTCATATGTTATTATAATGAAGGTTCCCCTATGAAGCTGTATATAAAATAACATGATTTAAAGAATAATGGGGATAGTTGCTGTTTGACTCTTTGATAATTATTATGGTTGTTAATCCTTAATCCAAGAAGCTATGTGAAACTAATAGGGTATTTTAGAGCTATGCTCTGTTATCTAACAGTTGAAGTACCTCTAAATTTAGTTTGAAATTCACTCTAAGAATGGATAAAAAGAAGTGGATGTATTTTAATAGATGCATATTCTTCTGTGCACAATGGTGTATTGTTTTAAAACAAGTTATATCAATTTAATTTGCATTTGAATGTTTACTTGTGGAAATGAAAGCTACCTGGGTCAGACTGGTTTTTTAAGGGCAACTGCAAGGGGTTCATTAATGCCATTTGAGGGTACATCGTTTATGGTATGGACACAACTGAGTATGTAATTACTCTAATTGGAAGGTAAAGCAAATTGATTTAAACCACCTGTAGTGATGCTTAAAGTAAGTACCCACACAGTATGGCTGGTAAGTGGTAACTTCTTAAGTGATTGTGATGCTACGACTCTCAATGAAGTGCCTGTATCTTCAGGAGAAACTTAGGGCTCAGACTTGTAATCAGTTTATTACAGCTTAATAAATTACCATGCATCATCTTGAGGCACAGCAGTGAAAGCCAGCAACATAATCTACCTTAAATCTCAGTGTAAGAGGTTTGAGCTACATGGGATTACCTGGCTGTGGGCTGAGAGTGCGCATAAGGATGCCAGCATTGTGCTACCGTGAATCTGAGATGATAAGAAACACATCCCTCGACACTATTCT
>WEIS01007862.1:30957-48405 GCA_013389965.1 Todus mexicanus | reverse complement strand
AGCCATTGCACCTCTCAGCTGGCCTTTTATCTGTCTCCTGTTACAGCCTTTGGAGTTTGCTGAATTTAACACAGTCTCAACAAGCCACCTTGCTCTGCAGGCATAGTTGTGAAATCTGAATTTATAATATCAGATCTGAGCTATGTGAATTTAGGATACTGGTTCATTGATACACGTTTTCATTTGTATATTATATCAAAGAGATACCACTTATCATCCCTAGTAAATCCCATGCAAAATCAACATTGTAGCTAAATGGAAGTGGAGGTGGGTGAACTGATTTGGGTTAAATAACCCCTAGCAATGTAAACTGGTTTCAGATACAGTTTAGGTTACTTGCTGGGTTTTGGTTTGGGGCTTTTTACTTTTTAACTCAGCCAACCCAGAGCAGTGTTGGTGTTGTTCTGTTTTCTGTCTTGGAACAGATCCAGAAATAGCAAAATCCATTTCAGAAGAGGCTGTTCACAGAGGTGGTCTGGGAGTACAGAAGCAGGAGAGAGTGAAATTTTATGAGTGAGTCTGTTCATATTCATTTTCTGTCCTGATTATGCAGATTAAGAATGTTTCAATAAACCTGTATTATTTGCAGTGCAGAAAGAAGACAGCCAGGATGCAGACCCCCTTGAGCTCTGTCTATCCATGTATAAACAAGACAGGCTATTTCAACAAGATGTTTCTCTTGGGAGTAACTCACAGCTATAGCAGTTGCCACCAACTACAGTAGCTGCTCAGATGGAGAAGACTACCATAACATTGACCATCACAATAGCAAATCACACATTTGTTGCCTAACAAGTAGCTCAGAAAAGATAACATAATAATCTTCCAGTCTAGCAGCTAGTCACTATCTCGAGTGCGTCTTATTAGACACAGCATGAGTACAAAACCCCCAACAAACACTGTCATCCAATTCTCCCCATATGGATGAGCTGCAGAGATTTCTGAGCATCAGTAAAGTGCAGCAGCTTGCGTAACATACCACAGCCTGTTCAAGATTGGGCCATATCAGCAGAAGGATGTTGAAGTGTTATCGTAGTACCTCCCTTGTCACACTTCAGTAGGTTAAAGGGAATTATTAAATCATCTGATCTTTGTACAGTTATTCCTTTCTAATAGTTCTGGAAATGAAGACTACAGATGGATGATACCAGTGAAGTGCTGGAGTGAGGTAGAAACTCTTCTGGTAACTGTCTACACTTAAAAAACCCACAACAGTTTCAACTTGCAGAGAACGTCTGGCTTCAGAGCAAGGATAAACAAAGTTGTAAACTTGGTTCATTGAACAGATGTTAAGAAACATAAGACTATTACAGCTCCTTTAACTCAGACTTTTGTGTTGAAAGCATTATGGCATCTACAGAATTATTCATTATAGACTTCCTTGGGTTCAATGCGGAATGTACTGCTGCTGCGAGTCTCCTGTGAAATGCCATCATAAGCACACATAGGAAGACAGACAAACACATCTGATACAGTCAGATCAACTCTCCTAGGGTAGTTCGTAGATCTGAGACATGTTCGAAAATCTTGACATTGTATTTTTGAAGAGTTTCATAGATGTCACTTTATCCACAGGGCAGAATTATCAACAGTCAAACTTGTAATGTCTTTGGCAAATAAGAAGAAACAGAGGAAATATCATTTATCCCCCAGTCATGGATTCTTGGATGTGTCTGAAGGACCTTGATGGTTTTGGGACTGGTCAAAGGTGATGCTGAAAATGTTGGCAATTTTCTGGAAAAGCAAATACTAATTTTAATCGCAACTTGAGGACTTAGCACCTATCCTCTTAGACAAATCTTTCCTCTCAGAGACATTACATTGTTTGTGGCAGAAGAGTAAGTAACAGTCATCTATTTCCTCGGTTCACATCAGTGAAATGCGTATTTTTGTGTAACCTATCGTTTTCTAGATGAGTTTGGACCAAAGTCCAAAGAGATTGACTGCAAGCTTGGAGCACCTTTGGGAGTTTACTACATTTAACTATTACTTTTGGTTTACTTAGTGTGGACCTTTTGCAAATGAAAGGGAGAATACCTGCACAAAGACAGGGGAATGCAGGTGTTGCACAGCAAAGTGTCTATGCTTGGCACAGCATGGAAAGATGCATCTATCTAAAGATAGTGTACTTGGTCACATCTTCCTCATATTCGTATCATTTCTGTCTTTTCCCACAGTGACTGCTCCCCCTCCTTAACTAACCTCACCAAGCTCTTGCCTTTGGGGCTAATCCCGCTGTCTTCACTCACCCAGATAATAATAACCCAGCACTGCATGATTAGCCATCTCCCAGTCGCACTCAACGAGACCCTGTCGCTTTCTCTCCTGTACTAAAAATACAGGGTTTAAGGCAAGCAAGTGACCACCCAGGCAACATCCGTGCAGGCAGCATCCAGGGAACTAAGTTGCCCTCTGTACATGTCCTAGGAGGATCGATGTCAGATGTGCTCCACAGGGAACATTCAAGCCACATCTGAGCTTCCTTTCACGGGTTTGTTGTCTGCGTGACTGATGAGCCTGGTATCAAGGCAGCTCTGGAGCCGCCCTTAGCACACAGTGGGGATCCACCCTCTGGGCTTGGAGATCCTTCTCTTCTAATTATTTCTAGAGAATTACACAGATGAAGTGTATAGACATGATTAGACTTACCATGGATTTAAGGGGTACTTACGTGTGGCATGGTGCAGAGTAAATTTCAGCTGTGGGAAACTACATTCTGCTCAAAATATGTGCAGTAAGAAGGAATCCTATCCTTGTAGGGATCTAAAAATACTCCCTATTACTACAATCTAGTTGTGTAAACCCTCTGCATGGGGCATTAAAGGACTGTATATATGGAAGGCTCAGGACTAGGGTTGACAAGGTCATACGGTGATTGTAATATATGATCTATTAATTCTATTTGTTGTCACACATCACTGTAACAATGCGTTAGAAGTGTTTTACCCCTTCCTCTCTTTTCCCTTCTCCCTTAACTCACACATCTTCCTGGTGTCTCCATAAATGCAGGCTAGAATGTTTTTTCTTTTTAACTTCATATCATGATGACATTGGAATTGGGACTCCACAGGCTTGCACTGAAATAATTGATGCTATTTGCATTTCATATTCTAACAGCTTCATAACAAGATCTCTGTAGACTTGCACTGAAATTGTTTTCCCACTGAAGTCTTACAACACAGCCGCAATATAATGACATATTAATGGGATCCCTATAGACTTGCCATGAAATTGTCAAGAGAAAATAGTGGTGATGTTAATTGAATTGGGAGCTAACATTGTTAAAATCAAACGTGAAAAGTAATTGCTCCATGAGAAGAAACACACAAATTTAGGTGCTGATTCTGCAAAGATATGTGCATGTGAGTAATTTTGCTCACAGAAGCAGTTCCCTTGAAATCTTCTTCTTTGAGGAACGAAGTTAGGATCTAGGAGAAAGTGATTAATTTTGTCTTCTGCCATCATATAAAAAGTGGCTAACCCAAAGGCAACTACCAAAGGCCGTGCCTCAACTGTGACATTTCCTAGACACATCTGTGCAGATGCCAAGCAGAAATTACCTGAAAAACTTGACACTTCACTCCATAGATCCACTAACTGTACACAAATGCAGTAAGATTTGCTTAGCTGGCAAAACCCTTGGGTTAAACCGTATTCATAATGAAGTTGCTGGAAATTGTGTCACTGACTTTAGCAGAGCTAGCGTGCCATTCCCAGTATCACCTAAGTATGTTTTCTGGACACAAAGCTCAAACACACACACACTTTGGAGGCTAAACTTACAGAGAGGAAGACTGTTCCTTACAATTCTTGTGTTTTCTGAGATGTAAGAATGTGCTTGAGTGAAGAATTTCTTTTTTATTTCTGCCGTGATGAGAGAGAAAACTGCTTTAAAAATTAACCTTGCAATCCTCAAGTCATCATGTGAGTGTTAGACTTGGGAGTTCAGTTACTTCAAATGTCAAGAGACTGCTGGAGTGGGCAGTGCCACCTGACTGTGGAAGACAGGGTGAATGTTCTGACCTTACTCCCTTGCCCATAGCATTGTGTGCAAGAGTTACGCTAACATCTACTGACAGTTTTTTAGATGGTCCCAAAATAGTCAAAGCATAATCAAAAATAGTCCCACCTGATCAGAAGGACCTCAAACTGCTACATTGAACAAACCAAATTCTGTCTGGAAATGAAGTGGATTTTATTTGGGATATTTCTGAGAGCACTTCCTCATAAGCAGAGCTGCTTGTCAGGAGGAGTTAAGAAGATCAATACAGAAAACAAGCCATTAGCATTGAGAAATTGTTCCCTTTTTCTCAAGAGAAGCCTAGAGTCATTGATTGGTCATGGAATCTGTACGGTTGTACTCCTCACATGAACAAAAAGCTGAACAATAATGTCCTGATAGGTGGCCTGATAACTCAGGAGATTAGTGTGAGACTGCTGGGTGAGCTCTGGGCCAGTGGGTCAACCTGACTTCGTGAAAATCAGATCAGATCACCAACTTCAGTATAAGTGGGAGACACTTTTATGTTGGATAAAATCAAAAGTAGGAACTAACTTTAGTAGGGAAAGAATGCAGAGAGGACAAGCCAGAAAACATTATTATGTCTGGGTTTGAATTCATGATTCACCTGCACCTCAAATATTCATGCATTTCTAGCATTTCTTCATATCAAAAAGAGATGTAGTTTATCTAAAAAAAGACAGAGAAAGGATAAAAAGGCTGATGATAAACAGGAAATAGCTTCTGTTTCAGGAGAAATTGAAAGTACTGTTAGTTTGCATTGAGAACTGTAAAATAGCAGGAGTCATAAAGAAGGTGAAAAGTATATATGTATTCATTATTTCTGACATCACAGGGACACAGACACCCAATGAAAATAATTGCCAAATATAAAACCAAGCAAAGGAAGACATTTATTCATGCAGCACATAGCTAAACTGTGGAATTCATTGATGCAGGATATGATAGATGGCCAACCCACAAAGGAAGTCTGAAAAAGCTCATATGTTCTCATGGAGGATAGGTCCACTGGCAGATATTAAAAATTATGATCTGGACGTAACACTGAGATCACAAATTCCCATATAGAGAGGTGAGTAGATGTATAAGGGAAAAGAGCAATATGTACCTGCCCTAACTCCTACACTCTTAAGCATTCATTGGGGTTCACTGTTAGGGGACTTAACTAGATGCACTTTAGATGCTGTGATGGGACTGAGTGCAGCTGATCTCAAGTCTTACAGACTGCTGGGTGAAATAAGTCAGCAGTCTCTCAGCGCTAGGCAAGTTGTCTTCTTGTCAAACCACCACTCCAACCAACACCTCTGCACCTGTCAGTTCTATTCTATCTGAATAGTGACGACTTCAGAAAGCCTGACTGACATTAGGCTCCCACATATGGACTCTTAAGTTGGTCTGGGAGCACCCTGGTGTGGCAAGGAGATGCTCCGTATGATGTTTGTTGTGTTAACAAAAAGAGCATTTCAAGCAGAAAGTTTATGAGTCCGTTACTCTTTTCCAGTTACTGTATTCCTCACAGACTAGACGTTCAAGTGCACTGTGTCAGCACTTACCTAATGGATTCTGAATTGTCATTTTAATTTTTTAGAAATCATATAACATTATTTAGGGAAACTATTTGCCTTTTGGCTTTGTTTTACAGCTAGGAATGAAACCAGACAGTGAAGCCAGCCATGGCTCCCCCTAGACCACTCCTGAAATGCCTAAAGATGAGTACGTCCAACTAGCTCAGCTGTGCTGGAACTTCTGGCTGAAGAGACCTATTTATTATAGGGTGTGATTGTCAAGTTACTTATTTCAGTGGCTCCATTGCTGCAGTGCAGAAATCCTGGGTGGTCCTCAAGGCCATTGTGAGTTCTCTGCACCTGGGGCTGCAGAAAGTATTAAGAAGTAACGCATACAAATGGCTGTCTTGGTGGACTGTGACCAGTTGGTCCAAAGTTGTGGGAACCACCAAGTGAGCTGTAATCCTTAAGGGGCCAGAATCCATTCTCATATATTCAGAGAGAGATCTGTAATTATTTCAGTCGAAACCAGATCAGGCACCAGATCTGGACAAGGGACAAAACATTAAGTTGTTTCATTTCATTCTGACCTCTTTTTATGGCAATAACTGCTAAAAGGAAAACAAATGTTCGTTGGGATCTGCTTTGTTCTGCCTTTACATGTGGAGCACACAAGGGGCCTTTTCAGGCAGAAAAATGCATAAATCACTCCCCTAGTTTTACTTATGGGAATGCAACATTTTCATATTAGAGAAATACAGTAAGTAACGAGATGCACAGACATCCGACAAAGAAGAGCAGGGATTTCAGAAAAAAAGAGGAGAGGTGATTTAGATATTAGCCAAAATGAAGCAGGAACCTCATGAGGAAATGTGATTACAGGAATTATGCAAGGAAAGCATTTCATGTATATATACAGGGCCAGATTCTCCACAGCTATAGGTAGATGTAGCTGTACTCGCTCATTTTCAGAGAGATAGACTACAAGAAGTCAGCTCTGTGATCACCTTGGGATCATTTAATTACTGGCTGCTTTTTTTCCCCCTCTTCCTACTTTCTTGTGCTAGTTTTACTAGTCATGAGGATATACTCAAGAGAAAAGTAATTTTTTCTGCACGTTTTTTACAGGGTCAGTTTCAGTTGGAACAGTGAACCGTCAGACACGCTGGGTGATGTAAAAAGAGTAATGCTAATGCAGGGAGGTGGGTGGAACTCCTGGAAAGGGTGAAAGAGAAGGTGGAAGCAGCCCACAGCTAAGACAATAATATAAGGTCCTTCCAGTATTCACTAGCACCATGTAACTGCTATGAATATAGCACTTTGAGCAAGAAAACAGCCACAATAAAAGATCAAACCAAATAATATTAAGGTACAAAGCACCACCATAGTGTCACTTCATTTATGTGTCATCCCAATTAAGATAAGTAGATGTTTGCTTCTGATCAGACATCAGTTATGTCAGGTGTTGTAGGAGTGCAGTGAATGACAGCAGAGCAAATCTCCATGTATATGATTTTTATTTCAAATACTGAAAGCAGTTTTATTATACTTACAGTTGATCAAAACATAAACTTTTTTTAATAGAAGTTGTGCTCATTCTAAAATGGCATTAGACATTTCTTTCAGAATTGATTAGTAAAATACCAGCATGTTAGAAAGAAAAATGTTTGTAGTAAGCTTTCAATGACAGTTTTGTTAAAAAATCAATAAATTATAAAATATGATTATATAGTGAGAAATTGTATATAATGAGAAGCTGTAGAAAAATGGGCTTTAAAATCAGCTTATGTTTCTCTAAACAGTTGCTAGAAATGCTAGACTTCCTAGAAATGGTTTCGGGTTCACTAATCAATGAGGAGGCTGAAAAATGCTCATTTCTGACAGAATTCACCCACTAAAGCTGTTTCACAGAGCTCTCTTGACTACAGTCTGTAACCTTTGAGGATTTCTTGTAAATCTTCTGGGAAGCAATTACAGTTTTGTTTCACACTTGTAGCTTATCTGAGTGATTTGGTCCAGATCTATAAAAGGTTGCTTAAAAACTACTGGGCAGCAGCACTACAACCATGACATCTTAACAGATGTTTTTAAATAAGCATGTGTCACGGTTTGGGGTCAGAGCACCCCCAAATCTGCAACAGAACACTCTCTCCCCCTCCCCACCTGAAAGGGAAGAAAGGAAAATAAAGGAGAGAGACTTATCCATTAGGAAAGGAAACCAGAACAGCTTTACTGAAAAATGAAAATAATAACAATAATAATGGAAAAGTAAATATATACAAATATGTACAAAACCAGTATTGAACCCACTACCCTCCCAATGGTAAATACGTCCCCATCCCCATTGATGCTGTGGAAGGGCCCAGCAGCAGACGGGAACTGGGAGCTGGATTCAGGGATGCGGCCCAGAACCTGAGGCCCAGCCAAGGCCTGAACCGGGGGCTGAGACCGGGGCCGGAGGCCTCAGGACAAAGCTGAAGTTGCCAAGGCCAAACCGAGCGAGGAAGAGTCCCGGAGCTGAGAGAGCAGCTTGATCTGAGAGAGATGGAAAAAGAAGGGCAAAAAGGGCCAAAATGGCAAAAGGATCGAGACTCTCGTGATCCCTCAACGTCATACCGAATATGACGTATATGGGATGGAATAACTCATTGACCAGTTTAGGGTCACGTGTTCTGTTCACTCGTCCCTGAAGGTGCAGCTCTTACTTTCTACACCCCACAATGTGGTACACAAGATCTAGCAGTGACCTTGGTTTGCATACCAATCCTTGGTACTATCTATAAACACGGAGCGTTATCACTGCTAGAAGCAGACACTGTCTCCAAAACATACTGCTAACTTTCAGACAGTGCAGTTAGTAAGAAGAGACTTAGCTGAAAAGTAAAAATTACTGAACAGAATTGTTCTGTTCTAACCCAAACCAGGACAGCAAGTTACAAAATAACCTTACCTCTTTTGTTCACAGGATGTTGTTTTCCCTCGCTAAGGCTCCTGCAGCACATAGGGTATAAAAAAAGAGAGAAGTATCCTCAAAAAAATGATGGCAGATTAATTATATGTGGCAAACTGCTTATAAGAGTTAATTTTTTATATGGACGTTTTCATCACAGAAGCTCATTTTGGGAAAATTTTAATTGGGAAAACTCTTCAAGGGTATTTTGTGCAAGCCCTTGCTCCAAAGGGCTGAGCGTCTAGGTTCTCCTTGTTCTACACCTTCTTCCTAGTTGATGGCAAGTCTGAGTTGCAATATGTTATGTGCTCATATACTATTCAGTTGAGACTCATGAAATAACTGCATCAGACAGTCACAGTTTGCCTCTGCCAAAGACTTGAAGTGGTACTTTGATGACTTCCCTCAGGCCGGCTGTAACCCTTATTTCCTGAAGTGGAAGAATCTACTCACTGTGTCTATTCTGTAAACATTTTGACTGGTCCTTCAGCGTTCTAGCTTTCCCAGATGCAGTAAAACATCCCAGACGAAAAATTTTGTGTAAATAGTATAAACAGATATTCTCTGGGGAAGAATACAAAGGGAGCTCTCCAGATTTTCCCAGAAGGTTCTGATACAAATGTGGCAAGGGAGCAGAGCAGCATAGACTGACCTCCTGACAGTTTATTTTGTTGTGCTATTAAAAAAGTCAGTGTATCAAAACCTAGATGACATACTTGCCAGTGCCATTCAATGTCTAAATGAGCTGTATAGCTACAGGGGCTATGTATCCTCTATGCGTCCATTGGGCAGTCCCACAAATATATTGAAGACCACATTGCTCCCAGGACCTAACTTCATATCCATATAGTTGCTCTGTGGATACAAGTGCCTTTAAATTCATTCGTCCTCCTAGAGAAGTACCAGAGGGCTCTCTTTGGGGAATGATAACTTTCTTTGTCTATTCGTTTTCTACCACTTAACATTTCCAAAAGGCCTTGGAAGTGACCAGACCAATCTCCCTTGTGTGTGCAGGGCCAAACCATGCTGCAAGTTAGGCCATACTTCGCTACTTCTTAGGGGAGAACAGGCTATTACTTTCAAGAGAAAGGATTTAAATTTTACATGAGTTGCTCATAAACCTTACCTGCTCCTGAGAATAAACTGTGTAGATGGACTGTTTATCTAATCTGAAATCCTGTCTGAACACCACTCGGAAGACAGTGTAGGTGTGCTCAGGGTGGCTGTTGTGTAAGGAGAGTAAAGTGAGAAGGGGGTCATGGTCTGACCTTAATTTTGTTGGAAGACACAGTTGTGTGATTGCAAAGAATTGACTAGAAAACCTTATATCCCTGGTGAACCCTAAAATGAACCAAACATATTCCACATGCACAGAGGAGGAGAGGAAAACATTGCTATATAAAAAGGATAATTTGTATTCAGATTCAATCACTGTTCCAGCCAGGATGTGGCTTCCCACCTCATAATGGTAGTCCTGAAGATTTAGAATAAGTTTACTATCTAATAATACACCAAAGCTTTAATGTAAACCTGTATTTGATTCAAATTACTCATGCTGTGGTAGTACAAACACGCATCCTTCTTTATATGGCTTGATCAAAACTGGCAGGCAAAATACAAAGGGCAGTGTCAATTAAACTCTATGGGTGGAGAGGAATGTATGAAACGTAAATGAGAAGTAGTAGTATGTCAGACATTCTTGCCATCTATTGTTTAGCGATGGTTGATGTGTAGTTCAGATGGACACTTCATCCACTAAGTGAACCTATAATCAGATTCTCACAGGAAATACATCATTTTCAGGCATCATGTGTCTGCTCTCCCTCAGGATAATGCACACTGGGAAAGCATGGTTTAAATAACAGTGGATGTCACTTGCTGAAGCTAAATCTGACTGTTTGCGGCCTTTTCCATTACTAGGAAAGATGCCACAGGCAGATACCTCAGTGAGGCAAATGCAGTGATTTTAGTGCAGTTTACAGGAACATTCACTCACCATATCCATAGCTCCATTTAGTTAAAAGATGTAGCTCAGTTTTGTTATTGCAGTTACTTGATGGGGTGGAAGATCTGTTTTCCAGCAGATATCGGGAGTGGGTGGCTCTAACTCTCTAGGGACACTTGCTCATGCGTCCTGTGTGGCAAAAAATAGCACTCATGCATTTTCTTGAATAGAGGAGTAAGAGTTGTAGAATTCAATATATGGAAAATCTCTGTGTACAAATATATATACTTGCATGTTTTAATATATATGCATACACATATGTTTTCCTACTAGGAAAACAACTGACTGCTTTAGTAAACTGCTTTCATTCTGAGATCATAATCACTCTTGCATGCATATGCACAGACACACACAAAGGGATGGAGACAACTGGATCTCTAAATAGAAACGTTCATGTTCTGACTGTTTTTGGCTTTGCTTTTCTCTCCAAGCCTCCCAGGCAAATGGCAGCAAGACTCTAACTCTTTCCAAGCGAGCCTCCTGAGGGTTGTTTGCCTGAGTTCAGGCCTCTCACAGGGAGCACACTGAGCTAAGCTACCTAAAATTCTGCTCTGCATCCTTTCTAGCATTTGTGCTGGGTATGTGAACAAGATCATGTTACCTTCTTGAGGTAGGCTTAAGAGTTATGTCATGTATTTAAGGGATATCAATAGTGCATGTGAAGTGTGCACACTCTTGAAAGCAAAAGGATTGCATTGTGACATGAAAAGTGATAGGAAGCACCAGCCTCAGGTTTCCTCAGCCCCAGTGAGCAGTTTAACAAGCCTTCATGATGCATGTCACCTCTCCTGCCATGCCCGTAGGACACGCTGCGTGTCTTTATTCCTTGTGCATACTATACAGCCTCATCTGTAATTATAAATATATGTTTAGTGTCACTTCAAAGCCTCCCCTTGACAGGGGTGTTCCCTTTTCAGGGATTTTGAATCTCTGACATTCTTTCTTCAGAAACTCCAGAGCAGGGTGTGATAGCCTCCTGCTGACAGTTACCTTTGTTCAAAGGGACTGCTGGAGAAAACCCCTTGCAATGCAGAGGGAAAATTGAGTTTTGTGTCACCCATTGGACATGCACTGGCTTCTATAACAAGAGGTCATTTTCTATGCCTGTCTGGAAGATATTTAGTGATGGGTACAGAGAATGGATTTGTAAGACATGAAAAGGTTAGGAGTAGCTTAGACTTTCCAACAGGTAAGTCTGATGAACAAAAAACCCCCTCCTCCTGGCTGTGCTTGTACATTGCACATATTGTATACAGTCCAGTTGTGGAAACTGGAATATGGCTAACCCAGTTATTCCTTTTGTGGCATTTTCCTGCAAACCGTCCTTTTTTTTGTGTGTGTGGGTTTTGGTTTTTTTTTAGAAGTATCCATCTGTCAGTTTATTATATTATTATATTACAGTACCATCTAGAGGTCCCAAATGGGATCAGGGCTTTGCATAGCAGATATAGCATGCAGTTGTCTTCTGGGAGACAAAGTGTATAACCTGAGTAGATAAAAGAAGAATTATTGCCCCTGTTTCAACAAATGTCATAAATGTCCCTATTTTATAAATTTTGCACACAGTCAGACAAGGAATACAGACCTTCCAGGTCTGTCATTTTGGATAGGACTATACTCCTTTTAAGGGTAGCCCACTGCCCAATATAGATACTATCAGAAATCTACTGGATTTCTGGTTGTCCAGCAGCCACCGACAACTCCCAGACAAAAAGACTGTTGCGCCAATCGGCACATCTCAGACACATCCAGTTACTTCCTTCGGACTGGCCAAGAGGTATGGAAACAAGAGACAGAGCTGGGACGTGAACAAGGTCTGCTGAGTGTTAATCACAAGACTCTCCTGCTGCCTTGCTGTTCATTGGTCATAGTCACCCGAAAATGAGAAAAACATTGTCTGGCAAACTTTCATCTTCTTTGTAAGGGGCTCACATTTCTGAAAGACTTTTCGTCATGTAGGATTTATGAAGATAGTTTCTCAGAAGGTGAGTTTCCAGACCTCTAGCCCTTGACCTAAAGAAAGTGTTTTCATAGACTTCCTATGAAAATCCCACAGTGTAATGTCACTGGAGACAGCAGTACTACAAACCTACATTGATGGCAAATTCGGGCTATGATTTAGAATTACTGTAGGGAGCTAGAATCCATAAACAATTTGAAATATCTTTACTCAGACAGGCTGAGCATTATTCTCCAAGAAGGTGGTAAGTCAGTAGTTGAGGTAAACTAGCACCATAAATTTGTGCAAATGACCAAATCCAAATCACCTAATTAAGGTACAGTAGCACTTAACTACAAACCATTTTAGATCCAGGAAGATTACGCGGCATGTCTAAATGAGTCAGATAGACCAAATATGCAGTTAATAGAGTGAAGTAGAGTCTCTGAATGGCAGTCCAGAAAGTTGGTTGTGTTGGATGGGAAGTGTGAAAAGCCAAAATACAAAACATGTTTGATGCACGTGGGGACAATATCTGAAAACTCTTCCTGCTTCAGGACATCAGATGCTTTAATTCACACACGAATTAGAATGCTATGCTGAGATTACAGGTGAAGAGGGATTGTAAGCACCTAAATATTGGTAGAGAAAATGTTAGATCTTGATGTTAGGGCATGTGCACAGGAGGTAAAATATCACCAGGACATTACCAAGTCCAAGAGGTGTGAGTCTACATCCCAGAAGCTACCTTGAGCCTGTCAGGCATTCATACGAATGCCACATTCCTCCCTTCTGCTGAGGCTGGCTTGCTGCATGGCTGGGCGTGTAAAAGTCACAAGGTCAGGAAGGATGGTAGGAGCAAGGGCAGCCCCACATTAAAGGCATAGTGCTCAGCTGGGAGGGCAGAGCCCCAGCCTACCCTTCGCTCCTGCCTGTCCCTTTTCTGCCCTATTGGCATACGCAGTCTGTTAGAGTGCTCTGACGCACAGCACAGAGGTTCCCTGAGGATCTAATGGTGCTGAAAAGCAGGTAACCTGGACTTTCTTCTGGAACTTAAATACATCCCTGAGCTAGCTTGTCAGAGTTTAGTTCAAAGGATCTGGACTGGCATTTTTTAAGCAGTCAGAGTAACAGAAGTATTTATACTGCAGTGAGGTTGAGATGCCCCATGCCTTAAGTTTTCTTAACTCTCTCTAGCTCTAAGTGACTGTCCATACTGTTATCATCTGATACTCCCATCTTGGATTTAGATTGACATTGAGTTACTAATTTCACCCTATCTCCTACTCAAATGCTTCACTAATACATGATGTAATATAAGCATCCACTCTAAAAATGCTCATCTTCCCAGGTTTAATGAAGACAAAAAACTGTTCACCACGTGAGGAAAGGAAAAAAATTTGTACCGCTGTTCAGGCTTTGACAGTGCACAGGACAAAACATATTCTACAAGAAAACATGTTCTTCTCCTCTTGTAGCAAGAGAGGTCCACGACTTTGCAGTCTAGCATTCTTCGTTTGCATCAGCTGAGGTTGCAACATTTCTGAGGTTCCACATTGTGACATTTTGTCTTACTTGATTATGTTTGAATCCAGCAAGAACTGTGAAAGTTCAGACCTTCTGCTACCAGATGCTTACGTACTCAACCTCCCTGAACTCTGTCTTGGATAGTGGACTACTGCCTGAGTTTTGGGGGTTTTTTTGGTAGATGTGGAGGGAGTTTTGTGACCAAGGATCTACATCAGTTTCATTGGTTACATTTAAAGTCATTTCTGCATATCTACTAATAAAATGCCCTTATTCATCTATTAAGGGTGCTAAGTCAAACTCTGAGTGTGAAGAGGAAATCTATTCCTTCAGTTGTTGCACATCAGGGTATTTGAGCCCATCTGTTGACATGGGCTATATTGGCATATAAAAAAGGCATGTAGCATAGCGACATGACCACTCTTCCCTCTGGACTAGGGTGGACAAAAAGGGCAGGGAGATCAAGAGGTCAATGGGGTGCCAGGACGACAGGCAAGAAAGGCCAACAGATCCTCCAGGCTGCACCCAGCTCTAATCTCCTAAAATCTATGGAAAGCTTGAACAAACTTTGCTGTTAAAAAGTTGCTTTTCTAAAAAGAGGGCAGGGGAAGTCACTGCTAAGGTGAAATCTCATAAGACCTCGACAGCTTAAACTTTCGAAAAGGAACTATGAATGAGGAAAATTAGATGTTACTATTAAATTTTTATATGAAGTGAGACTGATCTTGAAGAAAGTAATTCCTTCAAGTTTCTGTGGCACAACACCACAGATACTGCATTTTGAGGTATCTATGTTTAATGAAAGATGAATGGTGCTAGATACTTGTCACCTTTGTGGCTCTGGACCTAAAGTCCTAAGACTTCTGGATAGCCGGGCTACGGGGCACTCAGCTGTATTCAAATTGCCTGTAAGAGCAAACTCCAGCGGTTGGCTTCATGCCATCGTACCTGCCCCAGTGGAGGCTAAATACTGTGTTGTATGACTGACCTACATATCACTACAGAAGAGAAATGTTCCCTGCTACAGTTTCTGCCAAGTGCTGTAGAGCTCTGATTGGACAGATGAATGATGGCAAATGCACTCCTAATAAAGCCAGCGCCATTAAGTTAGAAAATGAGGCTGCTGTCATGTATGAGTGGTGGCAGAAGCATTTCTAGCTTAACAAGGTCTGACAAGACCTCCTCAACATGCTCAAAAGAAATCAATGTCAACACCTAATCAGTAAAGCAGGTAATGGATTATTTAAAAAAATTTAACCATAGCTGCATTAGCTCATTTGGAAAGAAGGAACATATGACTTCTACAGATAATGCAAAATATTATAACAGTTGTCGTGTCTGCTAGGTTCAAGGAGAAACTACTTTAACCTGAACAACTGAGATGTGTACTGCTGCATGGCAGTAGAATGTAGGGCACGTCATGAATCTATGGACAAAGGAATTTGTAAGCTTTATCAGTCACTGCCTGGGTTTGCATAACAGGTCGGCTCAATGAAATATACATGAACAGCATCTGTTTCTGCTTTTAAGACCACAGTGTGCAATGTGAACCATTGCCCACTGGATAGAAACTGGGTGATACAACGAGAATCCAGCATTTCAATGAGCAATGGAGGAAGTACTTGCTGTCATTGCTGGGAAGTTAATGAAACAGGCTGAAAGAAGCATGGACAAATGGCCTGAACTCAAGTTTTCTTAGATCCTCAGGAGTAAGCTAGACAGGCTATAACCATAGCTAGCAATCTCAGACAGGGACTGGATAGCGCTATAGCTATTCTGCATATACATAGTTCTCCTAAAACATAGCAGAATAAATCCCTTGCCTTGGGGTTTAGTCGCTGCCCAACTCATAGAAATGCATCGGGCCCTTGTGGGGTGCTGACACAGGAGGGTTCTTGTGCTTCTCTCTGCAGCACCTGGGATGAATCACACCAGGACAGTGCACTGGGTGGATGCTTTGTCTGACACAGTGTGCCTATTCCTGTGTTTCTGAAGAAAAAAAAAAAAAGAAAGCTCTTTAGAAAACAGCTCTGAGAGTCACTACCTAGCCACAGTGGAGGTGCTGACCCTTCTCACCTGGGAAAATGGGCAGCATCCTGCACTAAACTGCACCAGATTCCTGACCTTTCCTTCCTTTCCTGTCCCAAGGCTACCTCTCTGGCTTCCCTCTCCAGCCCTGCTCTGCCAGTAACAGGTCCTTTTCCTCAGCACTCCCCACAACTTCTGTTACAACAGGCTCTAGACCAGAAAACCTGTGAGACCGCTGTTTTAAATGAGGAATGATGCCACTGAAGTTGACTCAGTCAACAACCACAGAACTGAAGGCAGCAAAATGAGAACTGGGACCCATCCATCTCTTTTTCACTTCTCACTGCTGCTACCAAGAGCCACCAGAGACATGTCAGTTGTCTGCAATGTACAAGCCTAAGGCCTTTGAGGCCTTTGAGGTGAGCTCTCCTGGAGTTATTATTATTATGCTGCATCAAAGTCATACAGGGACCAAGTGTTATGAACATAACACCATCACTGGATTTTAATGGATCTCCAAGTGTCATAAAGCATCATTCTGTCATGAAAGGTGGTCTTTATTAACAGATCAGGAGAAGGGGAATCACCATGCCCTGGTGAGACCACACTTGAAATACTGTGTCCAGTTTTGGGCTCCCCAATTCAAGAGAGACAGGGATCTACTGAAGAGAGTTCAACGGAGAACTACGAGGATGATTAAGGGACTTGAGCATCTCTCCTATGATGACAGGCTGAGAGAACCGGGCCTGTTTAGTCTCAAGAAGAGAAGGCTGAGAGGGGATCTGATCAATGTCTATAAATACCTGAGGGGTGGGTGTCGGGAGAAGAGGGCCAGGCTCTTTTCTGTGGTGTCCAGAAATAGGACAAGGAAAAACTACAGAATCCCAGAATGTTCGGGATTGGAAGGGACCTCGAAAGATCATCTGGTCCAATACCCCTGCAGGAGCAGGATCACCTAGACCAAGTGTGTCTAGATCATCTAGATAATGGGTGTGAACTTGAACTAGGAAGTTCCACCTCAACAGGAAGAGGAACTTCTTCACTGTGAGAGTGACAGAGCCTGGAACAGGCTGCCCAGAGAGGTAGTGGAGTCTCCTTCTCTGGAGACTTTCAAAACCTGCCTGGTTGCATTCCTGTGTGGCCTGCCCTTAGGTGATCCTGCTTTGACAAGGGGGGCTGGACTCGATGATCTCTTGAGGCCCCTTCCAACTCATTCGATGAGTCTATGAAAATTTTCCTCCTTTAAAAACAGCACTAATAACAATTATTAGTTCCCTAGGAGTGAAAAAACTCCCGTTATCTTGTTAGGGGGTCTAGTAGCACTCGGCAATGAGTCAGAAACCCTTCCCTCTGTCCTGCAGCTTCTCTGCCAGCGCCACACGTTCGCCGCTGCCGCTGCCCCTCGGCCGCGCTGCCCCCGTTCCGCCAGCAGGTGGCGCTGCGGCCTCAGCCTGCGCCGCCGGCGGCGCCCCC
>WEIS01007862.1:1294-29032 GCA_013389965.1 Todus mexicanus | reverse complement strand
AAAAAAAAAAAGAAGAAAGAAATGAGTGACTGGGAGTGCACTAAATGAATTATCCCATGTGAGAACATTCCCTCACTGCCATCATCCTTTCTGGCCACTCCTCACACCTGGGGCTGAAAATTCGTTCTTATTTTATACTGCATGTGCAATAAACTCATCACTTCAGGGAAGCATTGGACCTATTTTTCATGTGCAAACTGATTTCAACAAGGCTGTCAAGAAAGAATCCTGACATGGAAAATTAATCATTCATTGTTGTATGTAATCACCAAACTAGATGATGAAAGAAGTACAGTAACTATATGTGTATCTTATTAGATTGTTTCATAGTGAAATCTTACCTGGAAATTAATTTTAAATTCCTGAGAGCATGCATGAAGTTGGAAAGGTGCCTGAATGGCTCTGAAAAAAAACAAAAAGCAAAAAGAAAGGATCAAGTTTAATGGTAGTGTATCAAATCAAGAAAGGAGTATTTAGGGAGAGCAGTATTTGACATCATCTTTGACATACTCATTAACAATCAGAGGGAATACAGTACATATCCCTGACACTTTCAAATGACATTGGGTTAGGAAATGTTGAACTGAGAATGAAGCAAAGGAATCCTGAGAGATTAAAATGTGTGTAGAAGTGAACGGTATGAGATTTGTTTGAGGAAAATAATACAACATATAAATATATAGGAAAAATAATTAAAGGATAGTAAAAATTGGGCAAGCTGGTGAAAGCCAGAGTGCGTATGCCTCTTCACTACATTGCTGTGCCAGTCCAGGGTGTGATAACTGATATATTTGTTTACATCATAGAGCAGAGTTACAATAGCTCTCATGTGATCTCACTCCACTGCCACATTACGTGAAATTCAACATGGTATTATTTGAACAGTAGAGCAAACTGGAGAAACTTCAGGGAATATAGGCAGAAGCAATCTGAGATTTGACAGACAAGAGAGAGATATCTACATATAAACGACCACACTAAATATAAGACGTATTTAGGGGGATTTAGCCTTTGGCAAATCAGAATGTGTATCTTTTCCCCAATAAGGACAGAAAAATGGAAAATGTCATCCTATATGCATAGAACAGTCACCTAGATGGTTCTTAAGGCAGTGTCAATAAGACTCACAACCAGAACACTGTATGGTCTTGCTTCTGTGGATCAAAATACCTTACCCTTACGGGTCACTCCTGTTTAATTTTGGAGGTGGACTGTTCTGCTGATGACACTGAAAGGTGAAGCATAAATCTGCATCAGGGGACTTTTGATCTGTGAATTCCACACAATAAAAAGAAAGTGACAAAAGAGTATTCCCCTCCAGTCTGTATCTGTTCCCAGGAGGAATAAGGCTATCAGTAGATAAAAGGAAATGAGCACTTTTCAGAGGCCACGTACATGACCTGCAAGATTTTGTCATCACAGAACCTGTGTAATTGACTTTCTGACAGCATTTTGCCAGCAAGTCTCTGCCATGGCCACTATTTCCTTGGCGACATGATGAAATGCTTACTCTACAATACATCATGTCCTATCAGATCACAAAACCTGCACTATTACTGTACTGTGAGAGGGAACGCTGATGGTAGTGAAATGTAAAATACAGTTTTATGGCTTTGTAGTGTGAGAAAACAGAATTGTTTAATCAGTAGCAGCATTCTTCAGAGGTCACAGGCAACACCTGTGGTGGAGGAGGCTACACTTCACAGGTAAAGGAGGCTAGGCTTGGTCCAAGACACAATAAAATGTATAGGTGATGGTTCCACCTGTCAGATGGTCAGGAAGTTTACAAAGCTCTTTTGCTTGAGAGTTTTGATCTACAAATGAATCTTACAAGGAATTGGAGTTAATATTGGGTTATCAATAGTTCAGACTTCCAGGCTTGTTAGCCAGTTCCCTGTCCCAGATTGCACAGCTGTAAAATGTTTATTTTGCTTCTGTTTATGGTGTTTTACTGTAGACGTACCAGTATCCTGAAGCACACAGGTCACAGTGGGTACTCCTCATGTCGATGTTCACTCTGTAATGGACAGTCAAATTAGCACACTCATCTGCTGTGAGGAGTTGGTTGTGGGATCCCAGTAACACATCGTCTGTCTTTTTTTTTTTAAGCATTTCTGTTTAGATCCCCAGACCTCGTTAAAAAAAGTGCTGCATTGGCAAATGCACCATTTCAGCACAAGCACAGACAAAGAGCAGCATTGCCTTCTGCTACTTATTTCTACTGAATAAAACTTAATTATTTATAAATGACAGAAGAAAATGTAATAGATAAAAATTAATGTATACAAAGCAGCAATTTTATTGTTGTCCTAATGCACCCAGAGGCTAGATACAGTTGCCACAAAGTTAAAAGGCAAAATTCATTGCTATTATGCCATAAATAAATGTCGGTCTATTTTACAGCTCGCTCTGGCTTCTCTCCTCACTGCTTCCCCTCCAGTACTGCTGCACCAGCTGGAAGCTACAATGCTGGTAGGTTATACCTGAGCAGGGCGCACTGGGACTGGCAAACACAGGTTTCAAAGTGCAGATTTGGGAAATACACACACAAATGTTGCACATACTCTTATGACCTACCCACGAGTCAGCATTACTCGCTCCTTGGAGAGTAGGGATTTGCAAGAAAGGAGGAAATATTAATTATGGAAACGTGTCTTCTAGTCACACAGAAACACAAGCAAATTTCACACATGAAATGTCAGTGAGTGCTGGTGGTAGTGGGGCTGTGGGTTGGCATGGGGTGGATGAAACCCAGCCACCCATTTACTCCTTCGTGTTGCCTCGTCTCAGCTTCATGCTGGGAGCTGCCTGCCACCGTGCTGTGGCTTTGCCCACACACTCTGTCTGCTCCGTGAATTGCTGGGTCACTAACCGTGCTGCAGCGCTGACTCACTGACACGGTTCCATTTCTGCATGACATAACAGAACAAGCCTTGGAGATTCCTTTATAATGCCACAGATAGACATAAACAGATGCTCCAAACAGCTGTAATCAAAGACAGATGTGATCTGAAGATTCCCAGGCAGGCTCTGGGGTGCAGCCAAACTACGTGTAGCGCAGACTGACAGCAAGCTGTAAATGTGGCGAGGGGTTCACCTTTCCACCCTTCTGATGCTGACTGAGGAAAGCAAGCTAGGTATGGCAGATATGACCATGCATCAGCTGCTGGGGTGTACCTGGGAGAGACCAGATTGCAGGAAAGACCCTGTCACCTCCCACGGAGTGCCTGCTCCTGCTCCTACCCGGTACTGGCTGCGGGGTTGCAGGCACTGTTGTCCTGGAGGATCTTTCTTGTAGGAGATGATCCTGTCAGAGCCAGAATTTTTTTTTTTTACCAGAATCTACCAAAATAGCCTGTTCTTCCACCGTGACCCTTTCCTTCTAGCGGGTGGTGAGTGGCAAGGGGTGGATGAGTTTTCTGTAACTAAACTAATGGCAGTGAAGCCATTCTTACTAATACAGAAGTGCTTATCTTGGAGCAAGTTCATTGAAGGGACGTTGAGGAGATTGTACAGTGAGGAAAGTAGAGGAGTTAGTGCCAGAAATGAAGGGTGGGGAGAGTGGGTCTTTCCTCCATGTCGTCCCTGTGTCTGATGCTGCTGTTGGGTTTCTACTGGTTCCACGAGTCTCCTTTTTCAGGAAGTTCTGGTTCTTTTGTCTCAAGAGAGAAAACACATTTGCTGGAGGATTATGGGGAAGACAGGTCAGAAGGTAAACAGGGACAAAAAGAGGAATAGTTTTAAGAGAAGAGTGGTGCCACCTACAGCAAGTCCCAAATCGGAAGCGTGTGCTTGGTGGGGACAGGGAGGGCTGGACCATTTCAAGGAAATTTTGACTAACTAATTTCCTTATTTAAGATCTTAGAATATGGGGGTGGAATGAAAATCCTCAAGATGTAGCTATCTAAGCAAATGCAATATCCACTTGTATGAGAGCGAAGTAATCACTTCTTAAATTGACTCATGCTATGGGTTTGATCCAAAGTCCATGGAAAAACTCTGACTGACTTCACAGATCCTTGGGGTGTAGGTGGGAACTTTGCCACTGACTTCAAAAAGAGCAGGGTCAGGCTTTTGCTCTTGGCTGAAAAATAAATGCAAGGGAAAGACATAGATCCTTTTCAAAAGCTTTAGAAATAATTTATTATTTGAATTTCTGTAGCTGTACCATTGTTAGCAACATTAAGCACCCACAAATCTACGTTTTAAAGCGTATTGTACCTAAATAGAAATTTTACGTGTGTCTGCTTACATGTTTGTTGCAAAAAAAGTCACCTGCTAGAAAAAGTAATCATATAAAGATTGTATAGATCAAAAAGTAACATGTTAAAGAGCACCTTTGAGTCCCTTAGAATTAAGATTAACTATTTTCTGGTCCATGCAGATGAACACTTTGCTTTTCAGAACAGCTATTTTATTTACCTTCTACAGAAGTGAACTGGGTGACTAGCTATGATTTCAACAGACAGGGCAGCAGGTGGAGGTGTTTTCATTTTTTACTAATTAATTTGAAGGCAGTATGAAAGATATTAACAGCAAACATAAAATACCCATCAGTCAAAGTCCATATTGCCTGCAGAAAATGAATTTTAATAATTTTTATTTGCAGATACATAGTAAGACATCAAAATTGTTGAAAAGTTTCGGGGAGGTGTTTTGAAATGGAGGAGCCATTTTAAATTTATATTTAAATTTACATTAATATCCAGTAATATTTTTAGAAAGAGGCTGAGGTTGAAAAACATACAATGATGCGGACAACGAAAAAAAAATAGACTGAGTTTTTTGACGTCCCGTTTCTTTAACTTGATTTAGCTTTTCCATCTCTCTAAATAGGTAACACCAAACTAAACTGCATTTGCCCCGAGCTGCCCTTGTCACCAAGGCTGTCCTCGGCAAGTCCTGCCTTTCACCGACTCCAGATTCATCTAGAGATGATTTGAGCATGTGGTTTGCGTTCAAGAATGCCCTGTCAATATAAACAACTCTTAGGAGCGGAGTACATTTAATGGCAAAAAATGTGCTAATGCCGTGCTGCCCTTGCGCTCCAGTCCTTATAAGGGCGCTGCTGCTGCCGCAGCCAGGCGGGCTGAGGGGCGGCCCAGCCGAGCTGCCAGCCCTCCCGCACCCCCCGCTGCCCTCTCGTCTTCTTCTCTCCGAGGAAAATAAGCCAAAGTTAAGGTGCGTTTTCTCCTCACCGAGGTGTCCGCAGCTCTCAGCCCCGCTGCAGAGCCGCCTCGAAACGCCGGGAAGGCTGAGAGGGAACTCTCCCTGGAACTCTTGCTCCTCCCAGGCGCCGAGAGGGTGGTTTGGGGACCAACAAAAAATACTAAATATAATAAATAAAAATCAATGAAAAATAAAAATATAAAAAAATAAATATAAATAAATATAAATAAATACAAATAAAAAATGAAAATAAATAAAATTAAATAAAAATAAAAGAACCCCCCAGTCCCCACACCGCCGTGAGACGGAGAAGGGCAGCTCCGCCGGGGTCCCTGCGCTCGGGGAGGAGGGGAGAGATGCGGGGCCAGCCCGGGGCGCCGGCAGCACTGCGGGGCTTTGCCTTCCCTCCCCTCGGCCAGCTCGCAGGGCACAGCGAGGGGCGGGGTTGAGCTCCCTGGGGATGAGGCTGGTTTGGGGGCCTTAGCAGCCGGAGCCGCCCCCCAGGCCCGAATGGGTGCACGGAGCTGCTGCTGGGGGACGAGGGGACCCAGCCCCTGGAGCTGCTGCAAGGAAAGCACCTGCCCTGTCGAGGAAGTGCTTTTAATTACGGGCGGTAATGACCTCCCTCCCCCTCGTCCGAGGGGAGGTGAGTCAAGTTCTTTTGCATTCCCGGCCGAGACTTTTCTTTCAAAGACGGCTTTGCCCGAGCTGCCAGAATCTGATTAAAATTGCGGCAATGGGAAGGGTTCAAAAAGCCCCCGGAGCAGCGGCCACCGAAGGGGCCCCCGCCGCGCCAGCCACCCACAGCCCCCCCGGCTCTTCCCATCGCCCCAGCACCACTTCTCTCTCCAACGGGACAGAAAGAGGCAAACGGCTTGGTCTCCTTTTTCCACATTTCGGGGGAAAATGCAGCTTTCCCCGGCGTAACAGTTCCTTCCCTTGCCTCTACGCCTTCCCTGCTGGAAAAAGAAAAATCCCAGCGAAGCCTCTGGGCTGGCCCAAGGTAGACGGGAGGCTTTGGGCAAGGCGGCCACTGTGTGTCTGAGCTGCCGGTGTCCCCTCGGTGGAGCCTCCGGAGCCCTCGCCGATGGCCCCGCCGCAGGCGCCTCTGACCCGGGCACGTCGGGGCTCGCCGGTGGCGGAGCCGCGGGGAGAGTTGGTGCCTCTGCTGCCTGCACCGCAGAGAAGCCGCTTCAGAAGCTGCCCATGGCAGGAGAGAGGAGGGAGTTTGCCCCAAAGTAGAGAAGTGTGTGTGTGTGTGTGTGGGGGATCACTGCAGGCTGCCGAGACCTGCCTTCGCCGACATCAAAAGGACATGCGGGGCTCCGTCGGTTAGGCTGACCCCTCTTCGGAGGCATCTTTCGAGGACTGCAAGGAAAATACTGTCTTGCAGTCGCCGTAATCCACGGTTTTCATTTACTATTATTCAATCAGGATTTATCTCTGTTTTTTTAGGAGGCTGCTTTTCCAGGGCTGTTACTCGATACTGATCCATTAAATCATTCCAGCTGAGAGATTAAATATATGATTTGCAACCAGCTGGATTTCTTAAATGGTGTCTTCGCCTCCCTTCAGAGTATGAGCAGACCCGACAAGAAAACACTTTGCTTTGGCATGGAAACCCGCACATTCGCCCTAAGATTACCCCACGGCGTTCATTCAATGCCAACAGTATTCTCTTCCTTTCTCTTCACTGGATTAGATTTCCCCCAGCCATAAAATACCTCCAAAAGCGAGATACCATCGAAATGGCAACGCATGCCAACCGAGCGGGCAGGCAGCAGGCTGCAGCCTTCCCCGGCACCAACCCCACAGCCCCTCTCTGCCTTTCGCAGGGCAGCTCCACATGCAAACCCGGGCCACCCCGACGAGGGGCAGCCGGGGCGAGGATGGGGGTCTCCCCCGCACTGCATACCGGCCGCGGGGGGATTTTGTGGTCTCGAAGGGCGGTGGGGATGAAAAGCAGCCAGGGAAGGCTGAGCTCTCCGGACGCTGCTCCCCGTCGAGCCCCTCGACGTCTGTCCCAGCGGGGCCATGAGGAGGGACGGACCGACCTCCGCCGCCCCTTCCCAGCAGCCAGGCATGGGGGGAGAGGTTTGGGGCAGCCTCACCCGGGGCATCTCAGGCGGGACCAGGCTCTCCTTGGGGTACAAGCTACCCCTGAGGGTCCTCCAGCCAGGGCCGGAGGGAGGGCGGTCGAAGGTGAGGACGGGCAGTGAAAGAGTCGCGTCCTTTCCTCCCCTGCTGGGCTCGGGGGAGTTATTGCAAATTGCTGGTGACTGCAGCAGTGCCGGGTTGGTATCGCCAAGGCGGCTTTATTTGCCATCGCCCGGCATTAGTCGAGGTAATAAATACACCCGATTTAGAGTAATTATGGGAGAGCGACTTGCCGACCTCCACCTCCGGAGATCCCCCGAGGGGACGGCATCTCAGAGACCGACAGAAATAATCATCAGATCTCAAAGTAACCGCGTGGAGGTGAGAAACACCTTCCCTTTCGCTGCGCCGGCCTCGCCCGAAAAAAAACCACCCCTGTCCCTTCTAAGCTGAAAGGGGTCTCGGGCTTTTCTTCGCCCGAAACCACCCCGCAAAGCCACGGCCCGGTGGGGGATCTGCCGCTCCTATCGAGGGAAAGGCACTGACATTTTCTGGGCACGCTGGAGGGGCCGGAGGCCGCTCCTCACACCCCCGCAGCAGCAGAGCCCGGCATCGGCATCGGTATCGCCTCTTGCCTCCCATCGCTTCGGTTTCTGCTAAAATCGCTAGTGACGTGGGATCGTCCAGCTCTGGCCCTTCTAACCTGGGAAGGCTGCGCAGGGATGGATCCTACCACCCCCACCCCACTCTCTCCACGGCCACCCGTGGGGCCCCCTCCGCCCGGCTCCGCACCCCGCGCAGCGCTGCCAGCACCTCCTTGCTCCACTTCTAGTTTCGTTTGATTTCGGAAGGTTTCCAGACCGTACTGACTTTCCAGCTGTTGACGGTTGTTGGTTTTTTTTTTTGGGGGGGGGGGGAGTCCTGGGCTCTACACCCTCCTGAGAGCGATATCCCAAGTTGTTCCTTGAGTTTTCAATGTCCCCTCCTTTCCTCAGCGCCGGCCGCGGCCTCACGGACTGCGCGGTGCGCGGTGCTGTGGATCCTCGCAGCTGTCAGCTTCGTGTGGAACTGAACCTCAGGGTATGGGGAGACACCCAGCAGCTTGGGAACCCCTTCCCCAGCTCCTGTGCCACCCGTGCCGACCGCCCTGGCCCCCTTCGGCCGCGGGCAGCGGGGCGAGCTGGAAGGAGCCAGACCCTCTGCCTGCCGGGTGTGCCCCATGGCTGGGGAAGAGCCAGGTCCCTCCGACGGGACGGTTCCGGCTGTCGCCGCACAGGCAGCTCCCGGCGACAGGAGCTCGGTTTCGGAGCGTTAGGGTAAATAGACGGGGGGTCCCGGCTCGGCCCTGCTCAGTGGATCCGTCGGGCCCCCTCTTGGGGATGCCTAAACTAGCTCCGTTTTTTCCAATACCTCCTCCCGTCACGCAGTTTCCCGGTGACAACAGGGGGACGATATTTAACCTCTGCCCATTAAGCGCATCTCGCTGAACTAAGGGGGTTCCGAGTCACCTGCCCCCACTCCCCTGGTAGCACCTTGAGGTGTGCGAGGGGGGATGTGTCCCCGAGGGGTTACTGGCCGTGCGAGGAGCGGGGTCAAAGCTCGGAGCCTGTGCCCGGCTCCGTGGGCAGCGGAGGAACGATGATGCCTTTACTGCTCTTGGATCAAGTCTCTGCTCTCTCCCCCAGCACAACTGCATCTAAACCCGAGCTTTGGAAAGGAAGGGTTGGGAGTATCTTTAGCTCAGACCCCAACTTCTGCACGAGTAGAAATCGCTCTTCTACTAGGACTAATCTAAGTCTTCCAATAGGACCAATCGGACTTTGCTCATCTTTACAGCAAATTAGGCTTCGTAAAGTCCAGCTTTCTAACTCCACCTCCACCCGTTTTTTTCCTTCCTCTCTGTTGCCACACAGTCTTGCCTGTGACACCCAGACGAGCTCCTGACGGTCACTTTTCAGACTCAGATGTCCATCTTACGCGCGGTAGTTTAAGCTACTGCCTCGTTTTTCACGCTTCAGCCTATTTTTGGAGAGCGGGGCAGTGCAAATGAATATTCCTGATGAAGGTAGCTTTCATCGGGTTCTTTACAAAATCTATTCCCCCTTCCACCCTCCCACCCCCTAGATACACACGCACCATACCGAGGTTTGCATTTTTCATGGCGGGACAGGCAACTCTATAAAAGGCATGTTTGTTTTTCCTGGCTGTTTCAAATATGTATTTCCTGGAGGACTTCGCATCTAATGGGGTCATCAGAAGCACATGTGCGATTTTCATCTTTCCAAGCGACTTCTCCTCTCCCCCTCTCCTCCTGAGCAACACTGTTTGCTGATGTAACATTTTACCTGGTTGTTCACCTTAGCTCTCACTAAACCTCTCAGTTTCCCTCTAAATCCCAGGCTCTTGGTGAAGCCCCAATTTGTGTGTCTGTTTTTCTTATCAAGGAGTCTTTTTTTTTTTTCCTGTATTTTCCTTTTTTCCCCCTGGTAAGAGAGGGGCTGTGCTGGAGGCAGGACACCGGTAGAGGCCAGCCCGGCCGCCTGCCCGGCAGCCGCCGCCTCCCTGTGTCTCGGGTGCGGCACACCGACACTCCGGATTAAGGCGAATTGGATAGCTGGATCTGGAGACTGAGAGTTCTCGCCCAAGACCGTCAAAAAAATCCTCTCCCGTTTATTGAAGTGGGAGGGAAATGGACCTTCTCCCTGAGCGAGGGACCGCCTCCCCGGTGCAGGGAGGGGAAGCTTTGAGCCCCGCTCCCCGCAGTAAAATGGGAAGAAGCTTATGGCTCAGCCCAGCACTTGAGTTTAAGTATGTATTTTTCCAAACCCCAGAGCTACTCTCCTCCAGACAAAACCCTCACCTTTTCCTTGTGTGCTGAAGCACTGAAAGTTCCCTTCAGTATATTTTTCTTGGCTGCCTGAGCCGCAGCGTTTTGATTCACTAAGCAGAGGAAGTTGAAGAGCTCTGCAGTAAGGGCCAGTGGCCAGTGTTTTCATCGCCATCCCCCTACATTATTTGTCATGCTCAAGTGGGGTTTGTTCAAGGCAAGATCCTGCTCATACCGGGCTGCATTTGTTTCTCCTAAAGAAGGCAATAGATTTTGTTTCCGGGTCTGGTAACAGGAGCTCGAGGGCCTTACACAAACATCGCTGGGCAGGCAGGGGCACTTCCAAGGCTTTTTATTCCGGGGCAGAAGCAACCCCCCTCAAAGACACGTTGAGGCTTCAGTTAGGCGCGAACTGGAACCAAGGTCGGGCAGGAGAAGAGGGAACGTAGCTTTCTCCAGGGGTAGCCCATAAGAAAAATGCCAAGCGAGCGGCTTTTCTCATGTAGAACGCATTGAATGTCTGCAAAATGGCTTATATTAAGGAAAACGCAGCTACACAGTCTTGTAGATGAGATGCGATTGTGTTTCCCAGAGGACCCTGTTTATCCCCAAGTTCTTGCAAGAGCTTGCAGAGGCAAAGCGTTTAACCAGCAAGCTCCGGCATACGCTCCCCTACCCATAGGAAAGGTTCTTACTCCAGCAAACCTGCCCCTCGTACCCAGTAAGGCGTCATACAGCCTTTCGGGGACTGTGCCACATCTTCATTAGCCTGTCAGGATGCTCTACCCTCTCCTTGATCTGTGTTTCCCTGGCAGGGTTACAAGCTGTGCCCTGGCAGGACAGCCGAAATTATTCTCTGTCTCAAATGCGCAGTTTCTCTCATAATCCTCTTCAGCGCAGTACCAGGGCAGTTAACACTAGTGTGATAAAGTACAGAGCTTTCCCAGCAGAACAAATCCGCTCCTAGTACACCGTGAATATTCAGCGCCCTGCTATCTAAAGGAATTACTCCGCTTACAGTTCTGGGGTCCATAAATGCTGCATTCATTAGGTAATTTGGTAAGGTTTTAGTTTGAGGGCAAATACCACTTAGATATGTGTGTATATATACGCCTGCGTATGTATATATATATATGTACGTGTGTGTGTACACGAGAGAGACAGCGAGCACGGTTTTTTCCCCAGGTGTCCAAGCTGTAAGGGCTCAGCTGTGGGGATAACCAGGGGTAAAGCCTACCGGGGCCACATAGTTTCTTCATTTATGCCCTGAAACCTGCGCGGATACCCTGCAACCGACCAACCCTGAGATGAGATACGCTCCCTGTAACGTAATGCTCATGAATCATAACTAATCTGTTTAAAACCAAGGATTAGTCACGTCAGTTTCGGCATATTCCCCTATCGGGAACTTTTTTATTTCTTTTCTTTTTTTTTTTTTTTCTTTTTGTGCGTGGAAAATCGGGGGGATTTAGGCTAATTTACCAAACATCACTACTAAGGCAAGTACGGTCCGATAAAATGAGTCTTAACATGTACGGGTTTTCAGGTTGCGTTACACACGTCCCATCATCTGGGCTTTGAGATGTGGGCGCCCTTAATGCTAGACTGACCTGCAGATTAAATTTTTTTGTTCCTTCTTGCATAATTTCTGTTTCTAACTGTCTTTAATTGACTTCAGCGACTCGCTCTCTCTTCCTTTCTCCGTGTATAAGTGATCCTTGCTGCAATTTACAGGAGTTTTCAGCGTCCCTCGCTCTCAAAGGGCCTTTCTCACCCTATCAGCCCTTCATTTACTTTCCCCGATCGAATTCTGCCTCCTCCGTGCGATGCGACCTTTTATTAACCACGTAAACCCCATCCTGTTTTCATACTGCCTCTTTAAATGTTCCCCATCTTGGCTTTACTCTTTCTCTATTATTTTTTTTTCCAGCGGGCAAAGCCTTTAGACTTTATTTCGGTTTCGAGGCCATGTTTTATTAACCCAGTAGCTCTGTTTTCCTTCCCGACCTTACCTCTATCCCTAAAAACATAATTAACTAGCCAATTAATTCATTCTTTGCAGTGTTGCGCTTCTGCATGTGCTATTTTACGGGAAGCGGGGATCTTTTGCAGTCCTAGGAAGCAGCGATTCCTCTACTTGCGAAATGTTTATTTTCCAAGGATTAAAATTCATAGCTAAAATTATTAGATGCCCCTCAACGGAAACAACAGGATCTGTTATTTGGACCCTAATGCACGTAGGACGATACTGGTACACTCCCCCCAGAGCTGCTGAAGAATCACCCCAAAGGGCAGAAATTGGAGAAACACAAGCCTGAATATGCCATAGTCTCCTCTATAACATCGTACCCCGCTGCACTCCGGCATAAGGAGGACACTAGGTTTAGAACCACGAGTAACAGTGAGGTATTTTTCCCGAGGTCAACCCTCCCCGTTCCCGACATCCATACCTTCCCTTCTGTAGACTTTTAACCGGGCCCCAGAGAAATGTGCTTTTAGCGGACACCCACAAACGCGCAGAGGCGCTAATCCAGCCCCAGATTATATCAAATTAGGACATTGCCCGCACAAAACTCCCGCTGATTGGAATTTCAGCCAGCGTCTGAAACCTGGACACGATCTTTGCTGATCTACGCATATTTCTATCCCGCTTGAAGCCATATCGTTTTCTCGGTTTATTTTTCTCAAGAAATTAATATTAGAGGGCAAAAAAAAAAGTATAAAACCCCTTGTGAGCTCTAAGGAACATTTTAAACAGATGATATATCACATTCGGCTTCTAGTGAGCAGTTGGTACTGAGAGCGCAAGCTGGAATGAAATCACCCTCAGCTTTTATCCTTTAATGACACAAACTTGCAAGCAACTCGCTTCTGTTGCCACCCTGTGCTTACGGAAAAGGGAAAAATAAAGAGGAGACGAGTAGAGAATTCCCATCCCCGGCATCGCTCCCCCAGGAGCTGGAAAGCCGGACCCCGCAGCAGGGTTTGGCCACGCTCGGCTTGTGCGCCCGCCCCTGGGTCGAAGCTGGGGCTGTCTGCCGGGGCCAGCCGACATTGAGAGGGAAAAGCCCTCAGGGGAGCAGGTGGACCACCTCTCCACTCTCCTTAAGCCCCTCGCACGGCTCCTTGCCCTTCCCCTTGCCTTCCTCCTTTCCCCAGGACGGCTCGGAGCGGCCCCCGACGTGCCCGGGCGCTGCTCCGCGGGGCACCCCAGAAGGGGCAGGGATGGGAAAGCGTGGTCTGACCGGCCGGGGGGCGGTGGGCAGAGAGGCTCCCTCACCTTTGCGGCAGCAGGGAGGGAGCCCCGGCGGCCCCGACACCGCCCCAGTGTCCGCCCCGTCCCCCGGCGGATCCGGCGCCCGCCCCGCTCCGAGCTGAGCCTCGCTCTGAGCAGCCCGCCGGCGAGTGAAGCAACCGCACGCCGGCTTAGATTTCTAAATTTTATTATAAAATAAAAGCAGAAATATTTTCCAAAGAATGTATTCACATAATATAAACAATAAACAAAACTAAGGTGAGTGACTTGCGGTTGATACTGTCGTTTAAAGTCTAAACTTGAGCAGCAATTCCTCTCTCTCTTTTTTTTTTTTTAATTAATTTTTTTTTTTTTAAACCCCACTCCTGCCCTCGTCGCACACCCAGGGGAGAATGTGCCCCTGCCTTCCCCTGGGGTCTTCAATTCCTTTTCCACCCAGCAAATGGCAAAAGCACCGCGTGGCCAAGGCCCAAGAAGCCGTTCTCTCTGCACAGCATCAGCTACAAGAAGGTTACAGAGTCTGCCTAGAGCGCGCCTTGCTGCTATAACTTGACTATAACTTTTTTTTTTTGTTTTGTTATTCTTAGTTGAAATTGTACATCGTACACCTGCCACAGATATATAACTACAAGAGAATAACGGGAGCGACGTGCAACTTCCAAGCAGGCGTGGAAACAGCGGCCTTGCGCTCCCCTTTCCTCCCCAACCCACCCCCCGAAATAAAGAAAGAAAGAAAATAGAAGGTTTACAATGTGCCTCTTCCCACATAGACCGGGCCCTATTGAGTGACACTACCGAGAGGATCGTGAAGTTAAGGCTGGAAAGAGCTGCTACACCGAACCGCCTTACAAAACCTGCCGTGAAAAATCACAGCTCCCGTCCAACAGTCCGTACACGCCTGAGACCACCTTGGAGCAACCCTGAAAGGCTTTGCACGACATCACTGCCTCCAGCCGAGTCCCAGACCTTCCAAACTCGCAGCCAAACTGCTGCCAAAGGGCACAACACATCCTCTGAGGAGTTTGTCATCGCTTTCAAAGTCTCTGGTAAGATTAAGCGGGGGAAAGAAAGGAAAGAAACAAAAAAAAGGGGAAAAAAAATAGAGTGAAGGAGGGCTGGTGCGAAGGAGGGAGCGTGTACACGGTTTTAAGAGCCCAGATCAACCAGGTTGGATGACATGGGGTTGAGGATGGAGTCCTGCAAGCTGTGGTGGTGCATGGGGTCGGCGCTGGGCACTGGGATGGCGCTGGGGCCCTGGGGGTGGCCCAGGCCGTGCAGGGGCTGCAGCCCGGGGTTGGAGCTGAGCAGCAGCGCGGGGCTGGACGAGGTGTGATCCGGGGTCCCTGACGGCGTCTTCTCGTCCTCTGAGCTCCCCAAAACTGTCTTATTCCCATTCATTGACGCCGAGAGCGGGTTGTGGCTGTTGGAGTTGGAATTCTCGTTGTTTTCCCTATAGGAAACACAAAAGAGGAAGGGAAATCACCGTGTGGCCGCCGCTCCGGGGCGCGCAGCTCGGGAGCGGGGGCGGCGAGGAGCGCAGAAACGGGAGGTTTGCAAACTCTGCGAACCTCCGAGGCCTCTTCATCTGGCACAAAGGTCTTAAGGTCCGCCGAGCTTGTAAACAGTCTCCCACTAGCCCAGCGGAAAGCGTCACTTCGCCAAAACGTCATTTTCTGCGTCCAAAGCGCTTGGACAGCGTGAGGAAGGGGAAGGGAGGGAAGGAAGGAATGGAGGAAGGCATTTAACAGACATTAAAAAAATAAAAAGAAGGAAAAAAAGAAGAAAAAAAGAAAAAAAAAAAAGGAAAGAAAGACTTTTTAACTTTAAAACTGCTGCCGGAGCTGAAGAGAAGTTTGGACGCGGTTTCTCTTGGGAAGGCCAAAGCACGACGGGTTGCAGGCAGGATGGGGCTGTGCAGCAGCAGTAGCGCATCCTCCCAGGCTCACATTTACTTTCGCTTCAGTAACTGGACTCCTATTTTAATTTTTTTTTTTTTTTCCTCCCCCTCGCCTTGAATTTAAAGCTCAAAACATAGCCCAATATGGAAGATAAGGCAAGCAAACACAGTTAACTCGCTTATTACTCAGGAAACGCTCCTCACTGCCGCTGCTGGCCCTGGTCGGGCGGCGGAGGGCGCAGCCCGGGCAGCCCCTCGCCCGGCTCCGACCTGGGGGGACCCGGCACTGTCTGTGCTCCTCCCGACAGAGACAGCCGGCAAGAAAGGCGGGAGGTGATTGCAAAATTCATCACCGGGTAAATACCGAGAAATTGCTGGAGGCTGGCCAAGCCGTTGCAGATATATATATATATTATTTTTTCCGAAATGAGAGGGGTTGATGGGGTGGTGGCGGCCGTCCCATCAAGGCTAACGCGTCTTTTAGACAGAGCCCTCGCAGAAATATTTTAGATCCAGCCCTGCCTGAGATACTGAAAGCATTGCAAGTCTATTTAAAAAGCTTTTGCGGAAGCTCTGAAACACGCTATCTGGCAGAGGGGCCCTATCCTGCAGGATTTGGTCGAGAGAAGTGAAGCCGTTGCGCTGACGATTTTTCCTCAATAAGGGCTGCAGGATGTGACTGGAGACACTTTGTGCCAAAAAAATAAAAATAGACAAGAAAGCTCTGTTTGAACAAGTTTGTTTGAGTGAACGGCAATCCCTTGAACGTTCTGTTTTCCAACGCCTGGAGTGTAATATTAAGTTGAGTGTATTTTTCAATGTCAAAAATCTTATTTGTCTCTGGAGACCTTTAAAATCTGATTCCTCAGGAGAAAATAAAAAAAAAAAGGAGGGGGTAGAAAAAAAAAGAGGAATAAATGTGACCTTCATTTCCTTTGGATATTTGAAGGTGAGTCCCCGCTATCAGCAATAAAAAGGTTCTCTAACATCTCGTAAAAACAACACTTTCGGGGATTTGAAGGAAAATTAAAGTTCCAGAAGCGTTTAGGGCAATGTATGAAGCAAATCTGTGCGGAGCCCGAAGCTGCCGGGCTGCACAGCTGCGCGGCCGAGGCTCTGGCCACTGAGAAAACACATTAGGCAGAAACGCANGGGAAAGGGGTGCCGGCCACCTCTCCTGGGGCTGCTTTCGGCCGAGAGACGCCCGCTTCGCTCGCCTCTGCTTCGCTGGGCGCCCCCATCGCGGACAACCCGGGGGCCTCCTCACAGCTGGGGCTGGGGCAGGGGGAACGGCGGAGCCGGGGGAGCCGAGGGAGCCGGGGGAGCTGAGGGAGCCGAGGGAGCCGTACCTTTCCTTGGCCTCGGCGGCGCGGTCCCGCTGGCGGCGGTTCTTGAACCAGTTGCTGACCTGGGTGGTGGGGAGGCCGGGGGGCTCGGCCAGCCTCCGCCTNCCGCTTCTCCCGTGGGGACGGGTAGGGGTTATGGGCGTACCACTCGCGGAGGACGCTGCGGCTCTTCTCCTTGAAGCAGTAGCTGGTCTCCTCGCCGTCCCAGATGGAGCGGGGCAGCGGGAACTTGCGGCGCACCCGGTACTTGCCCACCGCCCCTAGGGGTCGCCCCCGCAGCTTCTCCGCCTCGATGTAGTGCNCAGTTGCTGACCTGGGTGGTGGTGAGGCCGGTGGCCTCGGCCAGCTCCCGCTTCTCCCGTGGGGACGGGTAGGGGTTATGGGCGTACCACTCGCGGAGGACGCTGCGGCTCTTCTCCTTGAAGCAGTAGCTGGTCTCCTCGCCGTCCCAGATGGAGCGGGGCAGCGGGAACTTGCGGCGCACCCGGTACTTGCCCACCGCCCCTAGGGGTCGCCCCCGCAGCTTCTCCGCCTCGATGTAGTGCGCCTTGAGCCAGAGCTGCTGCAGCTTGGGGTGGTTGTGCGCCGAGAACTGGTGGCTCTCCAGGATCTTGTAGAGTTCTCGGAAGTTGCCCCGGTGGAAGGCCACCACCGCCTTGGCCTTCAGGACGCTCTCGTTCTTGTGGAGGTGTTCGCAGGCAGGGAGGGCCCAGAGGAACCGCCCCAGCCGCTCGATGTTG
Source organism: Todus mexicanus (assembly GCA_013389965.1). NCBI lineage: Eukaryota > Metazoa > Chordata > Aves > Coraciiformes > Todidae > Todus > Todus mexicanus. The sequence goes on along the minus strand of WEIS01007862.1, from coordinate 11,700 downwards.
CCGCCTTGCTGGAGCACCTCGCAGACGCAGGCCACTTGCTCTTGGGTGAAGCCAAAAGTCGGGAGCATCGACATGGTGAGCCCTGCTCCACCGCGCACCCTACGGCTGCATAGAGAGAGGCATGCGGGGCCGGCCCCGGGGCGGCGGCGCCCGGCGGGGCCCGAACGGGANGTGGCTCTCCAGGATCTTGTAGAGTTCTCGGAAGTTGCCCCGGTGGAAGGCCACCACCGCCTTGGCCTTCAGGACGCTCTCGTTCTTGTGGAGGTGTTCGCAGGCAGGGAGGGACCAGAGGAACCGCCCCAGCCGCTCGATGTTGCCGCCTTGCTGGAGCACCTCGCAGACGCAGGCCACTTGCTCTTGGGTNTCCCCCTTTCTTTCTGTCTCTCTCTCCCCCTTTTTTTTTAATAATATTATTCTAAGCTGGCATGAAAAGTGATTATCCGCGCTGTGATTGGTCCGGTTATCTGACCCGGGGACTGCCAGGAGAAGACAATAGTTTTAGTCAAATTATTTGCCATGGTGACGCTGTCAATCAGGGGTAACCCGATCTGTTTTGAGGTGGCTCCCCGGCTGGGTTGACAGATTGCTCAGATCCACTCAGAGGCGGCCCTGCGAGCTGAGATATTAGCTAGCCAGGGAGAAATTTCCACCGTGATTGACGCTGCAGGCGCCCGTCGGGGGAGCGGGGGAGCGCCGGAGCTCGGAGCCCGGGCCCCTGCCTCTAGCCGCAGGGCGCTGAGGCGCCGCGGGACGGAGCCGCCGCCCCGTCTGGGTCCCGCCGCCCCATCCCAGCCCCGCAGCCCCATCTGGATCCGGCAGCCCGATCCCGGCCCCGTCTCCCTGTCTGGCTCCTGCAGCCCGATCCCAGCCCCGCAGCCCGATCCGGGCCCCGGTGCTGCGGACTGCGGGCTCTGCCGTCCCTCTCCCCCGGCACCCGCGGCTGCGATGGGGAGAGAATCCCTCCTTCGGCCCCTGCGGGAAGTTTCTTTCTAAACCCACCTCCCCAGCTCCCAGTAACAACCGCCGGAGAGTTTTATAGGGAAGGGGCCTCTCGTGTACAATAGAGACCCTGTTCGTGACCTGGGATCCCATTACAGGCTGATCGTACCTGCCCGGGAGCTCGGAGGAGACAGGATGGTACAGGAGCGGGGAAGGGTTCCCTGCCGCTCCATTAACTGCCTGCCGTGCCTCCCCACCACGCTCCGGTGATCACTGGACGTGGGGCATTTATTTCTACTTGATTTCCAGGAGCCTGTCGGGGTGTTTCATCTAGGAGATGTAAAATCAGAGGCACTTGGCGTGGTTAGACGGACCTTTTATCATCACTCACTCGTGCCCATTACACACGGAGCTTTAAGTTTACTGACTGTGCGGGGCAGGGAGCCTTTATCCATTCCCGTGCATTTCGGTCTCCACGAAGTGAAAGGCGAGGAGGAGAGGTTGTGCGAACCGGGAGATCGGGGGAGGACGAGCGGGTGAGATGGGCGAGCGAAGGGCGACGCGATGCCTCTGCGGAACCCCGGGGCTCTCCCAGGTGAAGGCAGTCCCGGGGGTAGCCCCCCGGCCCAAAACTCAGGGCAATTTCCACGGCCTTTAATATTCCTGCTTTATTTATTCTTTCTTTCTTTCTTTTTTTTTTTTTTTCCCGAAGAAGTAATAATCAATCCCACAAGCTTTTTCTACGCCGTTTGCCGCCTTCACAGCGAAGGTCACGGCCACTGTAGGTTGCTGACACGGTACCTTTGTAGCCACCTCGGGGTTTAGCGAAGCCAGTAGGGAGTAAGAGCAGGCTGCGGCTCCCCGCCTCGCAGCGGCTGTCCCCAGGGCAAGGAGAGGCCGGGGCAGCCCGGAGGCTCCCGGAGAGGATCCACGCCAGGGCTGCGGCCAGGAGAACCGCGGCGGGGGAGGGAGGGAGGCAGCAGCAGGAGGAGGAGGAGGGTGGGGGCAGCAGATCAGCCCCGTGTCCAGTTCCCAGCACGTCCGAACGCCTGTGCGTACCCGCCGGGTAGAGCTGTATTTTCTCGAGAGCATTCCGCTTTGGAAGCTGCGCCTCCTCCTACCTGTCCGGGCTTTTCCCGAGTGCTGCCATAAAGAAACGGTGGCAAGCTGGCGGCTCCCGCCCTGGATCCCCCGGGGACGCAAAATAGAAGCTTCCTTTGCGAGGCAAGAGAGACACAGCTCAAATTCGTTTAAAACAAATTCGGGGATGACGTTGATGGGTCCGTAAAGTCCTCTTACATGATTCTCCTACCCTCCTTCCCTTTACAAAATGAGCCCTCGGCCATTTAGTGCCTCTATGCCGGCCGACTTTTGCAGGATTCAAACCTTGCTTGTTTGTAAACGAAAGCTCCCCGAACTCAGCCCTTCCTACCCACCCTAAGCGGTCGGATCCTTCGCAGCCGCAGCCGCACGATCACGGCAGGGCAGAACTGACCCGCCGCAAACGTTACGGAAACAGTGAAAGAAGCATAAATCCTCACTCTCACTCCCGACCTCTGCGCCTTTCGTGTGCCTTTCGCGAAGGAAAATGAGCGCGCCGTTCCGCTCCCTCCCGCAGTGGGGTCCGTGGCAATAGAGAGAAGCGCTGGCGAGGTCTGAGCTGCCCCCTCCCCGCTGCCGCCCTCGGTCTCCCCACGTTTATTAGGGATATACCTGGCTCCGCTTCCTCTCCTGCCGTCTCATAACCACAACGGCTGATTCTGAAAGGGAGCAGCTGCTCGCCCTAGCCGGAGAGGAGATGTCAAAACCTGTTGCATGGACATAGATCTGAGAAAGTGTCTTCTAAGCACCCTCAAATGTGAGTACGGAATCTACGCGCCAGCCCCTGCGGAGGCGCTTTCACTTTGGGCTGCCTCAGCCAGGCTGCAGCTTCCATGTAATGCAAGTTCGCTTCCCAGAGCGCTGGGCAGAGGCAGGGCTAGCCCCTTCCCGAGCACCCTAGATCAGCTTGCATCCCAGAGCAATTGCAAATTAGTGACATCTGGATCCAAATTCGGTATAACTGCTTTTAAATTTCGGGAAAGGAAAAAAAAAATCGTTCTGTAAATGCTAGAAGAAAGAGCAGATATTGGCTGCAAAGCCACGGCGAGGGGCGAGTTAAGTTATAAAGACTTGCGAGGAAACCAGGCGATCGGGCGAGGAGCTTTTTTTTTTTTAATAATTTTTTTGCATTTGCGAAAAGAGCTCATTCACTGCAATTATATTTCAGAGCAAGAGGCACGACTTGCCTACTAACCCTTGCCCCCAGCCCGAGGGGAACACACTGTCTGACCGCTGCCGGCTCTCTCCTTTCAGCAGCGGGGAAAGGTTTTATCTGTGCTGCCCAGAACCCGCGCCCGGGTCCGCTGCAGCCCGGAGGTGAATGAAGTCCGGGGCTTCATCTCGACCTCGGCCTCTGCCCCGTTCCCACTCGGGACCCCCCTCACCCCTCTGCGCAGTCACGAAGCCGAGTGCGACACCGTCAGTGTCAACACGACCATCCTGAAATAGGAGCGAAATAAACCCTCGTTTTTTATCGCAAGGAGCCTTTTATTAGCCGAGGCACAGACTGGCTGAGGGACAGGGCGGAGGGGTGGTGGTGTCGATCGCGCCGCTTCCTAAGAACCTTTCGTTGTGCGTGACTGATTCTTCTCCACGAGTGGGTGCCAAGATAGCGCCGCGCTCAGCCGAAAATCTCCTTCTCGGCTGTGCCTCGACCGTGTCCCTGTAGACAGCAGCCCGTGTGGGAGCCTGCAGGCCCGCACCGTTCCCCTTAAAATCACTATGAAAGGCAGGAACCGATTCACCTCAACTTTTGCCTTGCATCTTTCCGCAAGTCCCTGCGGCCACCGCCTCTGCGGACCCCCTTGTCTGTTTTGCAGAGGGATCGCCGCTCATCTTCTCGGGCCCACTGGGGGGTGAGGGGGTGCTGAGGACACGCTTGCCTCTGTCAGCCCGGCTCGGCCGCCCACCCGGCAAGGGCAGCAGGGCGGCGGCTTCTCCGAGGAGCTTTTATCGCCAGGAGAAGAGAACAAACGGTAAAACCCGCAACCTTCACACGCCGGAAAGAAATACATCTTCCCCGCAAATGTCCACTCCCGCGGCAAGGACAGCAGGGAGAGCAAGAAAATGACAAACAACTCCAAGTTTTCGTTTCTTTCTTTCAGTTATATTTATTTTTCTTATTTATTTATTTTTCTTATTTATTTATTTATTTTTTACGGGAGTGTAACATGCATTCCCCTCAAAATCGCACGTCAACGTGGTCAAAAACCTTCAACAATTAACCTGCTACTCCCGCGGACTTTTTTCTTCTCTTAATGAATCCTAATGACCTTTGCCAGGACCCCAGGCCTACCTGCCCCCCACCCGGTGGGGCTCAGAGGGTTTCCTAGGGCACCCTGGGCTTACGCGTTTCTCCCCGGTGGGACCTGACCCCTTGAAGCATATAGAGCTCTCCCGGGATTCACGGAGGCAGTTTGCAACCCGGAGCCGAGAGTTGTTCAGCCCTCGCCCTCCCGTTATTTATTCACGCTTTTCTTTACCTTTACATTTTGTTTAAAACTCGGCTCTATCCCATCGCAGATGGCACTAAGATCCTGCCCCGACTGAACAAGAAAACGCGGCGGAGGGTGACTGCCCGTAACTAAATTAAGGCAAACAACAATAGCTTGTTGTTCCGTGATTTGGGCGAAAGGAATAATTCAAAGCTTTTGCTGCGCGCAATGCGCTGTTCCTCAAGGGGGACCGGCCAAGGATTTCAGATATGTAGCGGCTAACTCGATTATGCTAACCAACTCCGCTTGAAAGAAAACGTTGTTGGGCTGGGAGGGGGTGGGAGGGGAACAGGGTGCTGTGGGCAGGGGGGGACCCAGCCGGGGTGCCGGAGGGAGCCGAGCCTCTGCCCCAGGGAGCGACCCCGACGGTCCCTTCCAGCCCGGAGCTGTTTCCTGGCTGCCTGGACCTGAGATGCTCGGCTAACATTTTCGAAAGAGATGGATTAATTAGAAGATGGGGCGGGGGGGGTCTGATGCGATGTGACTGAGCTGGCCTCGGGGAACCTTTTCCGCAGCGGTGAAACGGGACACCGGGGGCGGCACCGTGTCCTCGGCTCAAGGCTCTGTAACCTCCTGCGCTCCCCACGCCACTCGATAGCCCCCAGCCGGCTAATGCGGCCCGGCCTCAGCACTTCTCTATTAGCCCTTCTCAATCTCGGGCGCGGGGCTCAGAATTTCCATTCATTTCCACTCTCAGCACCCTCTCGGCCGTCACCCCCAGCATCGATATTTATTTGGAGCGTCCTCTCTCCACGGCCCATAGCCAAGCTCAGAGCCCGTAGAGGACTCAGCAGCCCCGAGGGGGGGGACAAGGGGGGTCCAGACCGGTGCCCACCCGACCCCCGGGCACCGCCTCAGCTGCTCCGCGGCACAAGGGGACCCTCTGAGCAGACAGCGCACAGCTTGCAGACAAGACAACAACAACAACAAAAGGCACATATGGTTAAAATAAGGAGAGAGAAGCGAGCTTTCTGCCTTAGGGGATTGGTAATAACTAGCCAGAAATGCAGGGCATTCAATCTAAACTTCTGGTGGGCTTCTGAGGGATTGACAACTTAAATCACACTACAAGCATCAATTTGACAATATTTGTAAACTTCTTGTTTCCAGGGATCTTCTTGATCAGAGATAGAGCAGGTCGGCATGAGCTTGAGCCACCAAGGTCTTTTCTTATTATTTTTTTTTTCCGTCCTCCTTTCCCCTCTTCCGAGTTGATGAATAGCGATCAGGTTTCTTTTAATGGCTGCCCCCTATTCTCACAGCCTCCCACAACTAACCCAAGAGCCTGTTTCCTCGACCTCAGTTAATTCCGCTGATTATTCCAAGATGATGAGGAAAGCACGGAGCTTGTTCCCTGTTCCTACCGACGCAAGGCATTTGCGTCGCAGTCTTCAGCCCCGTCTCACGGGGAACTTGCCTGGGGAGTATTTTTAGGAACAGGCTGCCCTCCCTTCCCTCCCTGCCCAGGCAACTGACGGCTTGGGGGGCTCGGCCAGCGTCTGGCAGCTCCGTGGGTACCTGATCCCCGCCTGGGGCTGGGGACCGAGCACAGACCCCTTCAGGCAGGGCCCGGGGGTGTCCCGGGCTGGGGGCGCAGGTGGCGGTGCCGCAGGTGAGCCCCGGGCACCCCGCGACCCACAGACCCACCCGATCCCCCGTGGGACGCGATGCCCAAAGGGAGGCAAACCTCTGGCCGCCCCCTGCAGCACCAGCGGAGATTTGGGCTCCCCTCTAGGAAGGAATGTGGGTCCCCCGGCCGAGGGCTGGGCTGGGGCCGGCCCCACGGGGCCGCAGGGGGAGATCCGCTCCGAGAAATCTCACTAGAGGGCTCTAATACCCAGCTCCGATCGCTGCCTAGAGACAACAAGCCTTCGTCCTTAATATCCTCTAGTCTTCCCGATAGATTCAGCCCGGTGAAGTTCCACCCCGCCCCAGGACTGTCAAAGGTGATTCCAGCAGGTCAGCACTATGACAAGTAAACCTTTGTCTTCCTAATAATAGCAACCGCCTACCCTGCCCTACCTGCAAGTGAGCAGAGCTGATAGCCCCTTCCTGGTGCATAATAGTACGAGGGTTTGGAGCAATCCCACCCTCTTCTGTATCCATCCCATGGCAAGAGAAGGGAAGTGCAGCCCCTAAAACAACCAAAGCTCCCATTTCACGGTGGGCCCCAGACACAGGTATCCCTGTCAAGAATGAGGGAGCAATGCTATTTATGAATATGTAGATTATTTTTTTTCCCTTCGCTACAGAAAGAGATTGCATAAGTTCTTCCATAGTCTACGAAGTGTAGTATGCCCATAAACACATCCACCGTTTAAATTCTACAGGTCTGAGGCAAACTGAAATACAATGTAGTGTTAGCAAGTAACACACGCACAGATATTAGTGTCAAACAACACCGACCGACTTAACCGGAATCTGTTCTGGGATTTTTTTCTTTTAAATAATTGCTAGAATTTGCTGTTGGGAATAAATAAAATCAAATGTCAACTAAATAACATCAACTAAAACCAAACAAATTACTAGTTGTAAGAGAAACTTCATAACATTTCAGAATGCATTCAGTTTGTTTTAACTCCCAATAATTTTTGTAACAAATAAGTGAATTGCTTTATTTGAAGAAATTAGGAAGTGTAATTTAGTTTGCTTGTCGTGTCTTGTGATTCTCTCAGAGGCTTTGAGTGCATACCAAAACTACTACAGGAAAAGCTTTGTGGTAAGATAGGTAGTTTAGATAATTTAACAGCAGTTTAAAACTGACTTTTCAGTGGAAAATTTACCACTTCTGAACTTGGACAATGTTCTGTATTTCCTTCTGTGGATTGTTCAACCTCTGTTTTTCCTGGGTTAATTCTGTCTCAGTCATTTGATGTCTTCTCCCCTTTATTTCGTAGGTTCTTGAATCAAATCAAATATACCATGGATCTTTTTACTTCCTAGAAAAAAACCCCAACAACATATAATTTAAATAGGTCTGGTACCCCATTCCATTTATTATTATTATTATCATTATCATTATCATTATCATTATTAAATTGTCCTCACTTTTATCCTCCTTGTAAACAACGATTTTATGACTAGAATAAGATTGACTTTGTTGCTTATTTATGATGCAGAAAAGGCCAGTCCGGTGAACACTGAATTGGTTTCAGTCAGTTAAGCTACTTCAGCAAGCAAGACTAAGGCTCTATACCTTGGGTAAGAAACAATCTGCCACTGGGGTACCATACCCACACCCTCTTTCCTCCATCAGCCTAGTCATATGTGCATAGTAAGGTGCATACGGGACCATCATCTCAACTAGAAGTAGATGCTAATGGCAGCAAACACTGCTGCTGCATAGTGCAAGGAGAGGTGATGAGCTCAAGCACCCTGTTTGGCTGCTAGCATGCTCTCAGGGACAACTTTGGCTCTCTAAGACAGTGTTTGGGGGTGCCATGCACCCCAGGGATCGCTCCCAAGGTGCAATCTGCACTAGATAGCATCTGGTTTGGCTCCTTCCATCCCGTGCTATTCCAGTCCTCCAGTACTCTTCCAGAAGTTTTTACAGTTCCAAGAACCTTTCCAAGCTCTCAGTCCACACCATCCTTTGGCTTCATGCTGTGAAAATATCACCTGAATACTTTAAAATACATTCCTTATATTATCGCTGATAGTCAGAACTAAGCCCCCACAGGAAATTATTATTTTTTTGGACTACAGAGGCATCATTTGAGACCCAAAGACCTATTGACAAATGCCACTTAGCCTCAGGGCCAGTGAAGGGTTCCCAGCACTGTTTTACTTAGCAATAAGGACATAGTTCTTTGTAAGACAGGACTTAACTTCCCACACTCTTGAGACTCAGTACTCCTTCCTTCTTCTAACAAGAGTTAAATCACTGCTTAGGTAATTTTTCAGTGGTTTCATCCTCCCCAGAAGTTGCAAAGGGAGCCCAGATACCAGACAAAGGGCTGAAGATTTCACTGACAGTGAGCTGCAAAGAATGGGATTCTTGTGTAACTCCCTTGAAGTGTTTTTGTATCTGCTACTTGCTACAGCCAGAAAACAATCAGGAAATTACTTGCTAAAGTGTACACACACACACACACACACACACATTTATGTGTATTTATATATGTCCAGCTACTTTAATTAACATTTGTTTAATTTTACTTAATGGAAAACCAGATTATAATTCCTTTCATTTCTTAAGCAGTAGAATAACCGAATTAAAGTAATATAACCTGATAAATGTTTCCTTAATTATGAGGTCTTCTTCGCTTCGGTCACGTAAAAGAGATGGTGGAAGAAAGGAACAGAGCATGAGATAAACTGGACAAAGTCCAGGAAGAATTTTACAGAACAGAAGGTTTTTTTTTTCCCTGATCAACATTCTGAAACAACTACAGTTGTGGGTGAGGGTGATATGTTCATGTTTATTTTCAAGTGGAAGGAGGTTGACAGCAGCATTTGGCATGCTAAGAAGTCTGGGAACTGGGCCTTACAGTCCTCATAAAGAAGTGAGCTTCGGCTTCCAAGAAGAGAAGAAAATAAAGAAGTATAATTGGGTGAGTTACATGAGTTATGATGTGGAAGCTGTAGTGTAATGAGCATGTTTAATGTACATAAGGGAAGAAAAAGTATACAGTGCCAAACTGGATGCCAGACTTGTGGCTGGCAGAGGTAAGTGAGCAGTATGAATTCAGTAAGGAGAGAACCATGTCTGAAGATGGTTCTCTTAATCCGCCAAACTGTTCTTTGAGACATTTGAATACAGAGGACAGAGACAAGGCCATTAATTTAAAGAATCAGGGCGAAAAGAATGAAAAAAAGACTCTGCAAAACAAAATAACCAAACATGGTTCCAGCAGCATCCCAGAGGAAGCTGTAGACGTCATGAATGATCCTGGGATTGCTAGAGGCCAGCCCAGGATGACTGAGGTGATCTCTGGTCTTAAATAAGATGAAGTCTTCAGCTAGGTGAGAGACTCCTGGAGGGATGGTAGAGTATGAATTCTGTTGATAAGACATCTCTTTTCTTCACAGCTGTAGAATGTATGAGGACACTACGTCATGGGGAAAGGTTTCAGCTAAGGGAGGGTTCAAGGAGGCAGAGAGTGCCTGTGAATCACCTCAAAATCCTCTGTGGCCTGGGGGCCACAGATAGGGAGTAAGGAGCCAGGAGCTCTTTTTATTTTCACATACTCATTTTCAAAGGAATATGCTGTATTTTGTTTTCCTCCAGTTGAAGAAGGTTCAGAAAATCCCTACTGGGTAAATAAACCGTGGCCAACTCCAAGGTAGATGTGTGCAATATAAATCTAAACCACATAGAACACAGTCAGGTAATTAGAGGGCTTGTAGTTTGCCTGACATTAGTGAGTAATTTGGGTGTTTCATCCTCACATGACAAAACCCATTATGTTGATGAGTCTTGCAACTCTGTCAGAATTTTAAGAACGTCTATTGACTCTATTCCCATCTTATCAGAGGTGCTTAGTATTTACCATCATTAGTTGCACAATCTATTTAGCATTGTAACATATGTTCAGAGAGAAGAAAAGACTTTTGCTAGCCCCCTACCTTATCTGTAGTCGGGGAAATACCCTGAGTACACAAAATTTAATGGAGAGAATCCCAACTGAATGTGAGCTCTGGATTTGGGTTCTGAAGAAGCTGGAAGAGTAGGGGGAAAGGAGGATTTTTGCATGGAATAAGAAGTAGAAGGAGGCTTATGAAAGCAAAAGTTTGAAATTCTTCAATGGTATTTATGAACTTCCCTCGGGCACCTACCAATTAGACATGTGGTATGCAAAGTGGTAGACCATCTAGGATGGTACAGATCTTGGCATTATTATGAGACTAATATTTTCAGAAGGAGAAACT